>JABUQX010066673.1:50000-55330 GCA_015478945.1 Trachelipus rathkii | reverse complement strand
ATTATATAATATATATAATATATAATATCTAATTATATAATATATATATATATATATATTAAATAAGTTGCAAATAACCTGCAATCAATTCATAGTAATGTCATTTCTAACTCCCATCCGTGGGTTCCTAGTATTCTCACTAGCGCGACAGACACGTGGTACCCTGTATGACCCTAGGCCCAGAGTTGTGAGCGGGAGGAGCACGAGAAGTCTGAAGCGTGGACAGCAGAAGTCCTTTTCTAGCTCATCCGTGGCGTAGTGGCACCAAACACTTTGCAACGCTGCATCTCTTGGTTCCAGCCTCGAATCCGCATGGTTGAAAAACAATCAAGAGGTATTTTACTTACCTTTATACATATATATTATATATACTATATATATATATATATATATATATATAGGCTATTATATATATTATAATATATATATATATATATATAATATATATATTATATATATATATATATGATATATATATAATACTATATATCATAAGATTGACGGCTTCCTATTTCATGTTCATAATATCGCAATCATAATACTATACTATATATTCATATATATATATAATATTATATATTAGTTATACAATATATATAATATATCATATATATATAAAATTATATATGTATAGAATATATAAGTATTATATAATATATATATAATAGATAATATATTATATATATATATATTATATATATAGATGATCATATATATTATATATATACTATATATATATATATATGTATAATATATATATATCATACTTATATCATTATAGTTAATTATATATATATATAATTTATATAAAATAGGATATAGATATGATATATATAGTATATATATATAGTTATGATATATATATAATATAAATAATTAATATATAATAAGATGACGCTTCGATTCTATTCTAATAATTCGTATTAAGATTGAAATTATATATATTATAATAATATATATATTAATATATTATTATATATATATATATATATTATAATATTATATTATATAATATTATATATATATATATTACATATGGTCGGGCTGTTCGAAAGTCCTAATTAATCATTAATCAATCTGTATGGAATGAAACATATGTCACTTTTGTCGTTTATTAAACACAATTCGGAATATATTGCAATTAATTATTCATCAACAAATTGTTTAGATCTTTTTATGCCAATCAGTGGACTATATAGGCATATAATTTGATATAGAATAACCAAATTATACAAAGTTTATATATAATCCCAGCACAATCTAAACAGATCTCGCTTCCCGGACTAGGTAGCTTACTAGTCCCTGATTAGTTAGCATCTGGCCCGTCGCGGTTCTATTGCCTTACAATTTCAAATTTAGGCACCTCCCATTTGGGGCGGTGTTCTCACTCCTAACATCTTTCTATTACAAGTCTGACTCAGTAAGCAAATTGGAAAATATGCTTAACGTCCTTTACATATTTACACAGGAGGTAGGTTTGGCACGCCCTATACAGAGGTGTAGGATTCATTAGCACAACGTGCTAATGCTACCATGCCTTTTGTACTTTTTAATTGATTCTCAATTATTCAACCCATGATATATTATACTATATATAATACTGTATTATATAATATTTACTAATTATATATATATAATCATATGCTAGATATATATATATGATATATATATATATATAGGGTATATTATATATATATATTTAATATATATAATGATATATAAGTCAGTTGCGTCGGAGCTAGGAAATGGTAAAAAGAATGTATGCACAAACTATATATATATATTATATATGATATAATATTATTATATATACTATATATATAAAATACATGAACTAATATAAATATATATAGTATATAATAAATATACTATATATATATATAAAACTATTTATATATATAATATATAATATAATATAGTATATATATACTATATATATTACTAATAATATATATATATATATATAGCTATTTAATATATAATATATTATATATATATTATAATATTTATCACCTATGCGTCATACTTAAAAAAACACGTCCTCAAATTGGACGAGCCAGTGAGGGAAGGAGGACGTCGATCGCCTGCAGCCCCTGAATCTGCCCTCCTCCCCCTAAACTGTGAGCGACATTTCGCCCATTACATTCCCCAATATTGTCACCGCTTTTCAAGTTTTAAGAAAAATGTATGGGAACAAACTTTATTAACGTTCTGAACAAAATAAACATAAAAAACCTGTTATATAATATCTGTAATAAAAATATTATCTTAGCGTAGGAAATATTAGTTCCATAAATTAGTTTTTCCCAAGTAGTAAACATTAGTAAACGTTCTAGGTGTGAAATAAATATTTTCCTATTGGGGGGTATATATATATATATAAATATAATATTATATATTATAATATAAATAATATACTTATATATATATAATATATAGAGTTATATATATATATATATATATATATATAATATATATATATATATATATATATATGTATAAAATTAGTGGTATTTGAAAATGAAGTCGCAACACGTTTTTCCAAAGAAATTTTAAAACACTACTTTATGCCCGGCAATCATTCTAACGAGCACGGGTGAAGTACGACGGCACGGCAGTTCACCTGCCTTAATATCCGTTTCTGCAAGTCTGAGAATATTATATTTATTTTTACGAGCCATGCCTACACTTAAGTAGGAAGTTAAACAGTGGGATAGCGCAGCAATCAGCGTAAATAGCTCATTTTTTTTCCTATATTTCTTTAAGATTCGTTGTAGATTAATTTGGGCGTATGGTTCTCTTATGTAATAAACATGTTTTTTATATTCTTTTATTTGTTTTTCTTAATTATTAAATTTTTGCTCTTAAAACTAAGATAGGCATGCCTACCCAGCCCCTATCCCTTAACTACGCTCACTGATATATATATACTATATATATTATATATATATATATATAATATATAATATTACAATCATAATATCTAGATATATATATAACCTACTATATATATACTATATATTAATATATATATATATATATATATATATTCCACGATTAAACACAACGCTCCACGGTGTTGAGCATCATCTAGGAATGGGAGATTTGTACTGCACAACCCGTGAACTCAATTAACGTCGCTCGAGCAGGCACGAAGTCCACACCCTAGGAGAGAATAGCCACATGAATCCTGACCCGACCAGTGTTTCGACCTGCAGACCCTCGCTGTTTGTTAGCGAGAGTAGCTCTACCCACTGAGCTGATTGGGGCGCTTTTATATAATATTATATATATATATATATATATATATTAATAATATATATATATATATAAATATATAATATACTATATAATATATATATATATATATATATATACGAATATATATGATATATAATATAAAAATAATAATAATAATAAAAATATTCTATAAGTCATACAAATCACAATTCAGCATCATACAAGACAGGATTTCAACAATCGTATTAATATAAATTCACCAATTATTATATTGATTATTTATTATTATTATTATTATTATTATTATATATTATTATTATATTTCATTATTAAATTATATTATTATTATATAATTAGTACAATTACAATTATTATTTCTGCTTAAAATTAATTTCAATAATAATTATAATTCTATAATTATTACATTATAATTATGCTTTAGAAGATAAAGTTGGTGCTTAATATTATTTGTGTGTTTACTGATTATTATTATATCTATTATTATTATCTATATTATTATTATCATTATATATTATTTCATATTATTATTTATGAGTGTTAAATTATATATAATTACTAATTATAATTATAATATAATAATTATTGGTATAATTATAATAATAATATTATTATTATTATTATTATTATTATTATTATTATTATTATTATTATTATTATTATTATTATTATTATTATTATTATTATTATTATTATATTAATATATAATATTATTATTATTATTATTATTATTATTATTATTTTATTAATATTAATATAATATTAATGATTATATATATTATTATTATATTATATTATATTATTCATTATTATATATAAAGAAATTCCTTTGTTAGTCTTCTCATTTTCATTACTATTATTATATAGATTATTATTATATTATTATTATTATTATTATTAGTACACTATATTTCACATAAAATTGACTATATTATATTATTGTTCATCACTTAACTTCAGTTCATAAGAAGAAAAGTAACAGTTGAGGAATTTTCCTGCTCCTGGTAACTGCACAAATGAGGCCCTCTTCTTTATGAAGATCAAGAAGATCAAGAAGATCAAGAAGCGTCGAAAATCCTATCCAACACCGGATGAAGGAGAACATTCCTTTCAAAACAAAATTAACTTTTTTTCCAGATTCTGGGGAGTTTATATCCTTTAATATCCAGCGCAGGCGACAATTATAATTTAACTCTATTTAATATAGTTTATATCTATTTACTAAAAACTTCCCTTTTTGTACTACCATTACAGGAAATGGGAGAATAAATATTAAAAGCTTGCTCCATAATTTTCATCTTGGGCATTATTCTTTAATTGGGAGCGAACTCTCTTCATCATTCACGCTGATAACAATTTGGCTAAAATCAAAATTTGCTCTTTGTTGAGGAAACCTAAGCTTTGAATAAAAATAAAAGAATAAAGCTACTGTTTATATGATATGCTCTCTCTATCTCTTTTTATCTCTGAGAACATAAAAAGTATTATTGAATTGAGTTTTGAGTCAACGAGACGTTTATGTATAATAAAAATTGTAAAAATATTAAAATATTAAATATTGCGCGTAATATGCAAAATTATCATATATCTGCAAACTTTTGAAAGATGAGTTAAAAAAAAAAACAAAAACAACACTGATACAAAAGATTTTTTTAATGATTCTCTTATTATAAGGGTTATAACAACTAATTTGCTGATTCACTAGCCGCGAGTAGAATCAAAAGGTGAAAGAAGGCGACCCCACAATTTACATTTGCCAGCCAAGTGTGTTTGTGTGTGTGTGTTTAGACACACACACACACACACACATATATATATATATATATATCAAATTATTTCAAAATAAAAATTCATCCCCTGATAATTTTAGAAAACTTTCCATTTATATGTCTATAATAGAATATATTATATATATATTATATATGAAATTAGAAAAATATAGAACAAAAAAAAGCAATCTGTAATTGTTTAAATTATGATGTCTGTATCATTACTCAAAAAGAATTGAAAATATACATAAGGAAAACTGCCGTCTAATTTCTGCATACTTTTAATTTATATGACTGAGGCAA
>JABUQX010066673.1:35000-40000 GCA_015478945.1 Trachelipus rathkii | reverse complement strand
TGTACAAAGAGTAAAAGTTTAATAGAACCACTTAGATATAAATGGTTTCCGATAGGTAAATTAAGAAGTAATTCCCTATAGGACAGTGAGGACTATAATATTAAAGAGGTATGAGTTTGTAGGCACCACAAGTGAAGGGGAGGTTTTGCTACACCACAAGCATTTGGGATTATATGATAAATGTAAATTAAAGAGACCACACTCTTGATGAAAGGACACTGTTGCAGCACTGAATTGGCAAAAACGTTTCATGCGGGAATATCCTCTTGTAAAAAAGGGCTACTAAACTGGGAAAGGTTTCTACGGACCAGAGTATTAAATAAAGTCCGACAAGAACTATGAAAGAACTTTACAAGTTTACGTACAATCTTGAAAATTATTAAAGCAATGGGTAATGTAACATGATCCTCTAAAACATAACATTTATCCTTCGTACTTCTCACTTGGAATTTTGTACCTATAACTGCATTTAGTGCGCTGATAAAAGGAATGGTAAATGTTAAGCATGAAGCAAGTGACCATTCCACCCTAAGACTATAAATTCATACTACTAAATATACGAAAACAAGCGGTTTAATCTAGGGGAAATTGGAATCACAATATTATGTCTTGACAGAATTACTATATAGTTGGGGACTTAAATGGAATGTTCCTCAAGCAAACTACAGTAGAAGTAAACTTAAAATATTACCCTACTCAACTTACTGATAAGGAAATCTTTCTTTAGAGTAAATTTGCCAAAGCTTTGTTATTGAATGATCCCCATATTGGATTTTTAATTTCGTTCCATTACAAAAAGTGCGTGACGCCCGTTATCAAAACAAAATGGTATAGCATTCGAATACAGAGGCGGAACAAGAATATTCATTAAGAAACATTTGCCATATAAATTACTCCACTTTAACATGACAACAAAGTCAAATTTGTGTCGTAATCCAGACTTCAGCAGTTAAATTTAATAATGTATTATTTAGATTATTAATATTACCACTCTTTTTATTATCTAATTTATATTATGAGAATAATCTTATTTTATTATGTAAATATGAATATTAATTATTAATTATTAGAAAATATTAATTGTAAAGTAATCAATACTATTAAATTATATAAAAATGAAAAAATTATAGAAGTTAATCTAAGAATCAAATATAAATTTATATCCATTAGTAATATGATTCTCGTATACTATTTGATGTTAATAAAACCACCAACACAATCTTTGCATTATTCTAATTTTCTAGTTTTGTTTTTAAATGGATTTAGCAACGCATTTGCGGATGCGATATGATAAAAAATGCGTGACGTGAAAACCTCCTTGTTAAAATTCCATCAATAATATTTATTTACGTTTATTATTTGTGATATGTCGATAATAGTTTACTTTTTATATACTCACTAGATTATGATGGAAGTCAGACCTATTCTTATTCCGATAACTGTAAGATTATTTGTGGGTTGGTATTACTGGATACCACTAAATAAATGGAAAAATGGTGAAATTTGGTCATAGTTCTTGTTACGCTTTTATCGTAAAATAAGATTTTACAGAAATAACCATTGAGTTTCAAGCACTCTACTACTTTTGATAGTATATATGTGTAAATAATATATAATATATTCAATATATAAATATATATATTATATATATTATAGGTATATATTATTATGGAGGTATAATAATATATATATATTAATAGAATAATATTTGCCAAGTGATGAGATATATATATATTAATATATATATATTAATCTTAACAGGATAAATATATACTATATATACTTATATGATAATCATAGGTCATGAGGTCGTGGAGTGGTGTGTGTGCGAGACCAGTTTCTAGTAGCTAATGAGTGATCGCTGGAATAGTCTATATATATATATATATATAGTATATATATATAAAAACATTATCAATATGTTCAGTAGACTTTAAAAGCAAAAATGAATCGTTTAAAACCGGCTTAAATTAAGTAGGACATTCATTTATAAAAATATTTTTGTAATAGCACATGAAGACATTTTTGAGACTTGCACCTAAAGAACTTCCCTTCGTAACACCATCAATTTACTTATAAAAATTTTTCCATAAACATGAATAATACGATATGTTTTTTGTAGATTTAAAGAATAATTCCTTAAAAGTTTGTTTGTCCAAGTCATTAACCTTTGAAGAATTTATAAATAATGCTGTTAAAATACTTTTCAATGTTTCTTCCAAAGGTACGTTAGTAAATAAACCTTCAACATAAAAATTTGCCATATCATAATTTTGGCATTAGGAAATTTTACAATCGTATTAATAAAAGAAAGCTTATTTTAATAGAATAAGCGTTCTTGGTTAAACTTTATAATATAGGGATGAAAAATGTTTTAGTTTGTAATTAATTGTCCAAGTGTCAGATAGTATTGAATCAGGTTTATTTGATGAACTTTTGGTAGTCCCTATAAAATTCCTGGTTGGCACCCGATGAATAAAGAGAAGAATAAACATCATTGTAAATTATTTTAGTTTCTTTAAAGTCTTCTGAGCAATCTGTTTGATTTGTCATCTTATTTATCAGGTGCTAAACTAGGTGTATATAGACTACCTAAAGCTCATAAACCAGATCATCCAATCTGTCCAGTGAACCAATATTATCTAATATTTTATGATAGTATTTTGAGTAAATTTTTATTCGGTACAGGAATGCCCTATGGAACTGTTAATTTAAAGTATGGTGTCCCAGAAGGAGAAACTCCTGTGACTTGTGCAGCTGGAGTTGGTACCTTTCTTGTTGAATTTGGAACCCTCAGTAGACTAACAGGCGATCCTTGATTTGACGAGGTAATGTAGTTTTAACTGTGACAGCACCGAACGGAAACAAAGTCCCTGTTCGGGCGCCACTTTAATTTTATGTTACTTATGTTACGGAGAACAGGGCAGTAAGGCATAAAAAGTGCACCGGATAAAAGCCTTATCGTTATAAAGCCTTGTTCTCCAAGTAGTACAAAAAATCAAAGAATTATTTAATTCAGTTGTTTAAGACTATTTAGGAATTTTAATATATAAGTAATAATCGGGAATATATAAAAAAAATAAAGAAAAGTAAGAAAGATTAAGTAAGTGTACCTTGAAGAAAAGTGAGAACGTATCTTCTACTATTGCCTTCGCTCCAAGATACCATCAGGCATTTCAAAGAATCTCCAACGCGGGTCGCATTATGCCTCTGGAACTTCATTTCAGTTCATTGGTGCTGATCGCCTGTGTGTGACTTGTGTTGGTTTTGAAGTTACGATGTTACACTTTATTTTTAGAATTAGATTCAAGAAGAGAGTAATTTATAGATGATAGATAAGAAGGATAGAAAGAAAAAGATGTGTTGTTTTTATTTTTATTATATTTAACTTATCATTAATTTTAATATATTTTATATACAAGTTCTTAAAGGTTAAGGTTAAGGTAAACCATCAGGTTAGGGTATTGGTTATACAACTTAAGGTTAGGTTACTTAATAGTTAGGTTGGTTTTATATACAAATGAAGTATGGGCGAACCTATGGAACGCACATACTTTCAGGAATTTAATTTTAATAAATTATCAGTGTTCTGTGTTATTTGTGAAATCCCTGGTTTCTGGTTCAAGACTTTTTATTATTTTAGAGTGTGTGTGGGTACAAACATACAATCATTCACACGTATGTACAAAGTTTTCACAACAAATATATAAAATATGCATACACTTAACTTAATATTAATTATTTAGGACATCATTCAATTTCTTATTCAAATAATAGTTTTGGGTTAGATTCTGTTTGCTCGCCGAGGTGGGGAAATTAATGAGAAACTTGCAAGTACTCTTACTTCTTATTTGTCAATATTTCAGTTGTCCAATAGAGCAATAGCTGCAGTCTATGCTACGGTTTGGATAAACTGATAAAGGTTTATTTCAATTGCACTTAGAAGAGCACTGTGCATAATCACAATTATCGGTAGTTTATGGGGGCTAAAAGAAAAATCCCAAACCCTCTTATCGGCACTTCATTTATGAGCAAAGAGCACAACACTAGGACCCAACACTAGGACCCTAGAATTATAATATAAATTAGATATTATAATTATAGTTTTTTATTTTCAATTATAAAAGATTTAATATCTCACCCTTAAGTTGCAACGAGGGGATTTTAGTAGTTGAAATTTTCACTGGGGCACTTGGGGAAATCACGAGATGTCTGACTGTTGGACTGTAATGTAAGTTTAAGTCCATTTTAGTTCATCCCCTTATAAGTTTATGCAGCATATAATAAACTTCTTATAAACTAAATTCAGAGTAAAATATATATATAACTCACCTCGAGAGTGATGTATAAGGACATTCATACAGCAGACAGTCAAGAATAGTGATAATTATACTGAGTAGTGTGTATATTTACTGATATCTGAAGCTTTATATTTAAAAAGAAAAATGGAGAACATTAAAGGTAAATGCTGATATTATGTAAGTAGTTTAATAAATAAATATATAAATAACGATATGTGAATAATATATAAAATAAGATAAATAATAATAATAACGTCCTGGTTTTTACAAAAATGGTTAGTTATACCAAAAAGGTATAACTATCAGCTAATACTATAAAAACAATCAAACCAGGGTGTAGTGTAACAGGCCCCCTTACAAATGGAACTTTAATACAGCTGAAGCATAAATTCTACAATTACTTTGGTATATCTTTACAATTTTAAGTAAAGAACAAGGGCTAAAAGTTTAGTTTACTTAGCCAAAAATTTTAAATCTGACAATTCAAAATTAATATTTTATTAAAATAGATTGTTTCAAAAACAAATTTATAATATCATGAATGTCATTAATGAGAGCAAAGCTCCACTACAGTAAATGATGTTAACCTTCTATCTATTGAAGAAGCCTTAAGTATGCTTTTAATGCCCGATTTGTTAATGATAATGTTTTATGTTGGTTCCTTAATTTCTTTCCCAGTTCCCAAGCTGCTGCTAATAT
>JABUQX010066673.1:20000-32500 GCA_015478945.1 Trachelipus rathkii | reverse complement strand
CATAACTTCACACCGAGGACTATCCTCACTCACAACCATAACGTTACTCTTATCTACGTTTACTTTCAAACCCATCCTTTTACACACCCGGCTAAATCTCTCTACCAATCCTCTCAAACTCTCTATAGATTCGCCACACAAAACCAAAATATCAGCATATGATGTACATATACATATATATTTACATAATTTTAATGCTTTAACCGCATAATTATTTGTACATTTATAATGACCCTAAGTGGGTTTAAACCCTTACCCTTAAAATGGTAAACCAAGAGTGTTACCTTCTGACCACGATGAGCTTAAAGGAAACCAGCCACTTACCTCTGAAAGCTAACTTGGCTTCTCGAGAGGAGCGAGGCATGTCTTTGGGGTGATATCTAACCTCCGGCGGACCTCCCCGTTCACACTCGGGGTCAGGGGTCTCACTGGGTAATTTTTAAACGGGACTTCATTTTGTATACATAATTTTAATGCATAAACCCAATAATTATTTGTACATTTATAATGACCCTAAGTAGGTTTGAACCATTACCCTTAGCTCATCATTGTCAGGAGGTAACACTCTTGATTTACCATCTTTGAGGTAAGGGTCCAAACCCACTTAGGGTCATTATAAATATATTTCTTTCTCTTTCTTCATCGTCCTCTTTTCCCCAAGACTGGGGGTAAGGTGCGTGTCATGCATCGGAAAAGAAAAGCAGTAGAAGAATATGACAAAAGTCGAAAAGAAAGCCCAGCCTTACCGCCCCCTCTGTACCATTAATTAGTGAGAACTCGTCACAGACAGAAAATCCACCCTAGAGCTTCACAGGACCGCGACGAACCCTCACTATGGTAAATCGTCAATGTAAGGAAGGGTTCATCCCTTGGCCCAGGTGGGTCACAACCATGCCCCCATACAAAACCCCGCCATTCACTCCTATTATGCACCTTTATTCTCGCCTCTGCCAAACTCACATTTCTCTCCTTCAGACATTCGTTCACTGACTCAATCTACTTTTTCTTCGGTCTCCCAGCCGGTCGGTTCCCAACAAACTCGCCACTATACATCCGCTTAACCAACCGACTATCATTCATCCTTTCCACATGACCAAACTATCTCAACATACTTTCATTTATTCTCTCATTTACCCCTTTCTTCACACCACACAACTCTCTAATACGTTCATTCCATATTTTATTATCTCACACCCCTAAGATTGTCCATCTGAACACATTGAACTTTAGATCTATACTTCTTATTCCAGACCATAGTCTCACTAATATACAATAACACAGGTAACAACATACCCTCATGTAAGACCCTAGCGCACTCAAGACTTAGTCCCTTTACATTCACCAACGATTTAGTTGCACCAGCAACCTTCCTGCCTTTCACAACTTTCCTACTACACTCTGCATCATCCGCTCCCTCTCATCCAACATATACCCTAAATATTTAAACTCAGACACTTGTTCCAGCTGCTCACCATCTAACATAACTTCACACTGAGGACTGTCCTCACTCACAACCATAACCTTACTCTTATCTACGTTTACTTTCAAACCCCTCCTTTTACATACCCTGCCAAATCTCTCTACCAATCCTCTCAAACTCTCTTCAGATTCACCACACAAAACCAAATCATCCGCATATAATAGGTAGGGCACCCTCCACTCATCTCCATTCTTCATCATTCTAACACCATTTCCTGCCACCCCCACCTCTAATTCTTTCATAACCCCATCCATATACAAATTGAAAACCAAGGAGACATAACACAACCCTGCCTCACCCTGCTATTAATATTAAACTCAAGCACCTTTGACACCATTTATTCTACACACGCCTCACTATCGTCATACATGCTTTTGATTCCATTCAGAAGCCTACCACCAACACCATATATCACTAACACTCATAGAGCTCCCTATTAACCCTATCATACGCCTGTTGCAACCATAAAACCTAGATACAATTTAATCTTCTTCTTCCTCATTTTCTCAATCATTTGTTTCAATGTAAAGATTTGATCGACACATCCTCTACCACTCCTAAACGCACCTTGTTCTTCACCAATCAGTCCTTAAGTCACTCGACGTACTCTTTCGACCAAAACACCACATATATCTTCCCTACAATACTCAATAAACTAATTTCATAATTTCTACTGTTCTTTATATTCCTTACTCCTTATAAGGTATCTATTACTGCCTCTCCTCTAATCCTCGGGACTATGCCCTCCATAAACGCTTTATTACACAACTTCCAAATCCAATCAATCACCATCTCGCTTCCCTGATCATTTCACCAGTAATTTCATCTATACCTGCAGATTTACCATTCTTCAACTTTCTCATTCTACCTATTACCTCCTCCTTGCTAATAATAGCCTCATCCCCAAAATATCTATTCCTTCTTGCACCATCAAAACCACACACATTCACTATCACCTCTTCATTACTGCCAATATTATGCAGATTTTAGAAGTGTTCTTTCCACACTCCTCTCACATCCATTTCATCCGTTACAAAAACACCATCCCTATTCATTATTCTAAGCAGGTTCCCCTTATTCTCATTCTTAACCTTTCGCGCTTCCTTCCAGAAGAGCTTCCTATTCCCTTGTAAGTCCCCATTCATCCTCCTTCCAAACTATTCATTTCCCTCTTCTTTTCACCTACGTATGCATCTTTTAGTATTTCTTTTTTCCTCCTTATATAATTCCAAGCATCTTTCTTTTGAAACTTCATCATTTGCTTAGTACATTCAAACAACCCTTTTTACTTTTAACCGCTTGCATCACCTCTTCATTCCACCACTCACTGTTAACATTCATACTTCCTACTTTAGCACATCCGCATTCTCAACAATTGCTTCCTTCATTTGCTCCCAGATTTGTTCAGTTTGAACTTGTTCACATTCAACTGATTTACTTGCGAGCCCTCTTACATACTTATCCTTATTAACTTGTTCACTTCACTCCTAATTTTACCCACTTCCTTCCGTATCACCCTTCCTCTCCATCCAAGCCCCCACTAACTTAATTTTACACAGAACATAATGATCCGATAATCCCATTCCTAAACCCCTCACTGATTTAACATCCAACACATACTTCAACATCTCCTTCTTCACCAACACAAAATCAATCATACTTTTCACTTCGATACCATCTCTACCTACACCAACTCTAGTATACTTATGAATACTTTTGTGTTTAAAGAAAGTATTACTTACACACATACCTCTCCTCACAGAAATCAATCACCTTCCTACCATTCTCATTTTCTCCCGACACCCCAAAAACCATTCGTTATACCATCCCTTTTACCTTCCAACCATTCAGGGTCCCCCATCAATTACTAATCTGAAGCTCCTACTCACCCCCATCCAAAAACATCATTCAGATTATCCCAAAAAATCGTCTCTCTTCAACGTTTCCTCAGATGGACCACATACGTCACAACCACACATATACTTTAACATTTTCAAACTTAAATTTAACATTTTGAATTTAGAACTCACACACACATAAAGTCTACCATAGCTCTGTACTACGTCACTCATCAAAATTGTAACCCTTCTCTCCCCTCTCATTCCTTTCAACACCAGCACACACACATTTCACACCACACCACTCCTTTTCACCGTTTCCTTTCATCTTTGTTTCAGTCACTGCGAGCCAATCAAATTTGCCTTTTTTAAATACATCCATCACCTCTCTCCTCTTCTTCTTCTCAACATTTATTCCTCTGACATTCCATGTACCCATACGATTCATACAATTTCGCCGAAAATTAGAAGGCCGTTTACGGCGATCACGACCATCTCCGAGGCATGCATCAGCATTCCTAGCAAGAGATAGGTGGTAGTGGGCAACCCAACTAGCACCGTCGCTTAGTCGCCTTCTACGACACGTACGCAGGACATACTATGTGGGCAATTTTTCTCCCCACACATAGGAATAGTAGGGATGTCTAGAAGAGGGGTGTGTACTTTAAGTATGTGTATATGATATGTGGATAAATGGTGGTCAGTAATATGTTGCCTGGAGGATGAGTGTGTAAAGAATATGAACGCAAAAGAGAAAGGCGCACCATTAAAAATGGGAGGTAATTTCAACGCTTCGAGTATGCGTGTACTCTCCCTATATATATATATATATATATATATATATATATATATATATATATATATATATATATATATATATATATATATATATATATATATATATATATATATATATATTATATATATATATATATATATTTATATATATATATATATATATATATATATATATATATATATATATATATATATATATATATATATATATATATATATATATATATATATATATATATATATATATATATATATATTTTTTATATATTTTTATTTTTTTTTTATATATATATATATATATATATATATATATATATATATATATATATATATATATATATATATATATATATATATATATATTAGTGTTATGACTTTTTGTACCTTTTTTAAAATTTTACATCTCCTGATGTTGCATATGATGAACATTTGCCTATAAATCCCAGAAATGACATGCAATTTGTTCAGTTTTGAAAAAATCTTCCGCACCCAACTTACTGAACATGGGGCAATTTGGTCATTCTTATTTTCATCAATTTTTAATGTAACATTGTTGTATGTTCTTTAAAATATTTGAATATTTACCCACTTTTATTTTTTCAGGTGTAAATATGTCGTTTACAAATAAGAAATCGAAAGCTGCAGTAGATTCTGCTGGAAAGAAATGGACACAGAATTTAACAGGAACTACAAAACGTCGCCCATCTATACCACAAGTGAAAAATCAGCTAAATGTGACCCTTTGCAAATTGCCATTGAAAAGGGACATTGTTGGTAGATATTTGGGATTATATGACCAAGTGAAAGGTAGAGCTGACAGAATAACCATGATCTCTGAAGAATTGATGATGCTGTGGGAGAAACTGAGCTTCCCTCTTGTATCTAAGCAGCAAGTTACAGCTACGACTGACAAACTCATAAGCCTCAGTAATGTCTTTGACATTACAAAACAGTGTGGGAATTAAGTATTTGAAATAAGCCTCAGTAATGTCTTTGACATTACAAAACAGTGTGGGAATTGGCTTAGCAGTGAAGACAAAGAACTTTATAGAAAACAAATCGAATCGGGAGGCAGAGTAGGATACACAACTGAGAAACCGGCTGCTATGTCAACAATCCATCCTTCAAAAAAGAATAAGAAGGTCATCAAAGTCATTAACAAGCAAAGTCGAGGTTGATGAATATGGAACTAACGACAGTAGTACTAGTACAAGTACAGAAGACGAAAACATCAGTCCAGGTGACACTGATTTTGCAGAAGAACATGTATCGATGAAACGAACATACCAATCGACAACTGTTGCAGCGAAACTGGTTTCAAACTTATCTTTATCGACAATGAAAGCATCAAATGTTCTTAAAAATTTATCTCAAGATGGTATGGATGTGGCCACACCATCACAATCAGGCATTTGGCGTCGAGGGGTCAAGAATGCAGAAATAGTCAAGACACGCATGAGAGAAATAATTGGTGAAGAGGAATTCTGCTTACATTTTGATGGAAAGAGAATTAATAATAAAGAATATCAGGCTGTGTCTCAAGAACTCCGCAAGAACTCTCAATCTTGGCATTTTAGTTTGTGCAAGCGGATCAGCCGAGGACATCTTTATTCCATTGAAAGACCTGCTAGATGAGTATAATGCATGGACAAATGTCAAAATGATTATTTCCGATACTACAGTAGTCAACACAGGTCACAAAAATGGTGTTGTTGTTAAACTGCAGAAGCAGTTTAGAGAAAAGGGTCTAGCAGAGCCCCAGTTTATTGGGTGTCAACATCACATTCTCGATTTGATTCTCCGGCACTTTATGGATTTCATTTTTCAACAAGTTCACAGTCACCCAATATCAATTATCAATTCATTGAAGATGTCTTGGAAGGCTATGAGGAATTCAAACAAAGGTATTCTGGTGAGGAAAACATACCGAAATGCAACAACTTGGGATGGCGAGATGACTTCAGATTCCTTTTTGAGCTATGTCAAGCTTATAAATTCTATCAACAAGAGAGGAAGTGGCCAAAATTGGAATGGAAGAAACTACCATCCCTTCATAGCGCTAGGTGGAATTCAAGGGCTATATTTGCACTCATTGCCTTTTTCCTCATTCCAAAATGGAGACCTCAACTCGAAGTGACTTGTAACTTCATTGCAGGTACATGGGGAGATGCTTGGTTTTCAAATCAACACTATTCACAGCACATATACGATGAACTTTATGGTGCTATCTCCAAATTGAAATGTCCTAAGGCTTTACGGTGTTTTTCCAGTCACTGGGTCAACGAAAGATCTGTGCTTGACGTGCCTCGTTCAAATATTGTCGCCGAGCGAGCTGTGAAGCTGATGGAGGAGATCCATCAAAAATGTAAAACAGATAAATATCTCAACACAAAGTTTATAAATAGTAATTCACAACTTTAAATAAGTATATTTCATTTATTGGAGTCCATATGTTTTTTTCAAATAAAAAAAGTTAAGTAGCCTAAATGTTTTTTGCTTCCTTTAACCTAAAAATGTATCCTCTTAGGTGCGGGAGGTTTTTTCAAAAACGACGAAAATTAATATTATTTGTGGGACCTAGAGGCAAAAGTTCATCATTTGGTGCCACAGGCTTTTCAATCTAAAAAAAATCATAACCCTAATATATATATATATATATATATATATATATATATATATTAAGTATATATATAAAAAGTAATTTTTATATATATATATATATATATATATAGTATATATATATATATATATATATATATATATATATATATATATATATATATATATATATATATATATATAAAAAAAAAAATATAACATATATATATATATATATATATATATATATATATATATATATATATATATATATATATATATATATATATATATATATATATATATATATATATATTAGGAGATGAGTGGAGGGTGAACTACCTATTATATGCGGATGATTTGGTTCTGTGTGGCGAAATCTGAAGAGAGTTTGAGAGGATTGGTAGAGAGATTTGGCAGGGTATAAAAGGAGGGGCTTGGAAGTAAAATGTAGATAAGAGTAAGGTTATGGTTGTGAGGAGGACAGTCTCAGTGTGTAGTTATGTTAGAGGATGGTGAGCAGCTGGAGCAAGTGTCTGAGTTTAAATATTTAGGGTATGTGTTGATGAAAGGGAACGGATGATGCAGAGTGTAGTAGGAAAGTTGTTGGTGCAATTAAATCGTTGGTGAATGTAAAGGGACTAAGTCTTGAGTGCGCTAGGGTCTTACATGTGGGTATGTTGTTACCTGTGTTATTGTATAGTAGTGAGACTATGGTCTGGAATAAGAAGTATAGATCTAAAGTTCAATGTGTTCAGATGGGGACAATCTTAGGAGCATGCTAGGTGTGAGAAGAATTAATAAATGAGGAATGAACTTATTAGAGAGTTGTGTGGTGTGAAGAAAGGGGCAATGAGAATAAATGAAAGTACGTTGAGATGGTTTGCTCATGTGTGGAAGGGATAAATGATAGTAGGTTGGTTAAGCGGATGTATAGTGGTGAGTGTGTTGGGAACCGACCGGCTGGGAGACCGAAGAAAAGTGGATCGAGTCAGTGAACGAATGTCTGAAGGAGAGAAATGTGAGTTTGGCAGAGGCGAGAATAAAGGTGCATAATAGGAGAGAATGGCGGGGTTTTGTATGGGGGCATGGTTGTGGCCCACCTGGGCCAAGGGATGAACCCTCACATTGACGATTTACCATAGTGAGGGTCCGTCGCGGTCCCATGAAGCTCTAGGGTGGATTTTCTTCATCTGTGACGAGTTTTCAGGAATTAATGGTACAGAGGGGCGGTAAGGCTGGGCTTTTCGACATTTGTCATAATCCTATTATTGCTTTTGTTTCCTTTGCTTGTAGCGCACCTTACTCCCAGTCTTGGGAAAAGAGGCAGATAAAGAAAGAAATATATTTTATATTCCAATATATAGATAGTAATAAAATTGTAGCATCTAAATGGATATATATATATATATATATATATATATATATATATATATATATATATATATATATATATATATATATATATATCCTTCCCAAAAGCGGTCGTACAATCCAAATCTTTGTTGTATGATAATTCTTTACCATAAGGATTTGTTGCCCTCCTCGTCGAGACCAGTCTTTCTTCTCCATCTGAATCCACTTCCAACACTACCCCTATTCACATAGAGATTATTGTCTCAAAAAGACCATCTCATAATATTTATAACAACATAGCATGGCCACTTTCCTTCAATGGAGTTGTCGTGACTACCACTCTAATTTTGAAGAACTTGTTCAACTAATAAACTTATGTACTTTGGTGTACATATGTTTGCCAAAACTTCGACTATGTCATTGCGACTTCTTTCAACCGTAAGAATATAAATCTTCGTTGAGGTAAAAAGAGGTGACGGTGATAGGGGAGGTGCAGGAATACTCTTTCATAAATTAAATCTGTCCCCTATTCTCCAGTCCCTCTTCAAACTAAACTTCATGCAATGGCAGCGTGAATTCATTTGTCCACCGACCTTACTGTCTGCTTGATCTACTTGGCTCTGAGTAGTGAATTTACCAAGGTCGACTTAGCCTATCTTTTTAAGCAGCTCCCTACTTCGGTTGTTATACTAGGAGACTTCAACCTCTGCCACCCCCTATGGGGCGACTCTGTCACTAGGTCTAAGTCCATGATCCTTGTAGCTCTTCTAACCACCTTTTCCTTGGGATGCCTTAACACGTAAAAAAAAATTTTGAACTTATATTTCAACTGTTAACTCCACAACTCCCCTTCCTGTAGTGTGGAAAGTTACACAGAAAATATCTCGTCGCTCCAACAACTTCTCACCCACGGCCCTTCGTTATGGGCCTGATATAACCGACACTATCTCCACTCCTGCTGTTGTTGCAGATGCTTTAGGTTATAGTTTTGCTAGCTACTCGAGTTCTTTTGAAGCATCCTGGAAGCCTTCAAAATTGGAGAAAATAACACCTTTACTACAATTTTTTGTATAAAAGCGAAAGGAGATCATACCTATACCCGTCTTTTTGCACTTGCAGATTATCAAGTTGCACTGGCGAATAACAAAGGCGGTGCTCCCGGCCCAGACTTAAGCCGTTTTCGATTTTGCACTTTTGCTTACGAAATTTAGGAAAATGTTCAAGTTGCGTTCCATTTTGTCAAATTTAACAAAAATTTAGGAAAATACTCACCAAACAGTGAACAAATTCTGTAAGGTTGTTTCTTTCCGTGCTTACCAAATTTAAGGAAAATGCTTATGAACAAATAAACAAACAAGATATAAGTTAGGTCAGTTTTGATTTATGAATGTTTCATAACTTTCATTCATGAAATTAGCTTTAAATCTAATTTCTTCCAAATCGATAAACTACATCACAATAGTTGATCAATTTTTTGTAACAAAAACCATTTGTTATTTTTTTATTTTTGTTTATTCCAAAACCACGTGCTCCATCAAAACAGCTGATCAAAAATATTTGTAAACAAACGTTCGATTATGCCCGAAATTCGTGCTAACTGATTAGCATTTCTTTATCGAGCGTTAGCACAAATGCAAAATGAAAACGGCTATAATTTCGTACATCATACTCCGTCATATCCATCCCTAGGCATCAACGTATAACAATCTGAATAGAATCTTCTTTTCCATCTATTAGGACTACAGCTTTTGTAATTCCTATCCCCAAACCTGGGAAAGATCCCGAAGTGGCGTATAATCAAAGACCAGTTTAGCTGACCTGTCATTCCTGTAAATAGTGAGGTATGATACGCCTTCCCTGTTCTGAAGAGTCGTCAGGCTTTTTTCTAAACTTCCATTTGGTTTCCAAAAATTGTCTGATCGGCAACTTTGTTAAACTAGACCATGACATCCGAGAAGCCTTCTCAGCTTGTGGGATGGTTCTCGGTGTCTTTGACCTTGAAAAGCTTATGACACAACGTGGAGAACTGGGATTCTCCTTAAATTTATTCGCTTGGTTTCCGTGGACAACTCCTTCTTTTTATTAAATGCCTCCTGTCAAGTAGATCCACCCAGGTTCGGTGCTCTTCTATTCTGTCACGTCACTTTACTTTGGATGAAGGTGTTCAGCAGGTTAGTATTTTAAAGGGACTGCGGAGCTCGCGCGGCCTAAGGAGCCGGAGCCGAAATTTTTGAGGACTGCTTTTGTTTGTAAACTTAAGGGCTCCAAACCGAGTCAGAGCGAAATTTAAATTCCGGAGTCGGAGCTGATATAAAAAAAGCTGCCCAGCTCCGGCAACATAAAAACTAAGAAAATTAATTTATTAATATAGAAAACATATATATTATTATTATATATATATATATATATATATATATATATATATATATATATATATATATATATATATATATATATATATATATGTATATATATATATATATATATATATATATATATATATATATATATATATATATAGCAGATATAGACATATATATATATATATAATGATATATATATTTATATATGAGAAGGAGAGAATATATATATATATATATATGATATATTATATATAATACATATACATACATACATATACATATATACATATACATATACATACACATATTGGGGAGGTGCAGCGGATGGCATTTTCACCATCCGCGGACAGCGGGCACAAGTTTTAGAGTTTAGTTATGAGCATATATATATATGGTTGTTATATATATATACATATATATATATATACATACATATATATATATATTATAGTTATATATATGATATATATATATATATATATACATATATATATATATATATATATATATATATATATATATATATATATATATAATAAGTTCTTAGCAAATATACACTAGTTTCTGTAGATAAATGACAGGAGGTCTAGAGAATTAAAATCCAAATCTTTTTAAATATAAACAAATAACATACAAGAGTCTTCTAAAAGTTAAAAACGTAAGCTGATCCAAACTGGACCTCTTTCAGACGTGTTGGAATGAAGACTGAAGAAATTTCTAAAATAAAAGTAAAGAAAGATGTATGAGAATTTAAAAATATAAAAATTGAGTTAGACCCGATTTGAGACTTTGTGAGTTGTTAATAATTTGTTAAGCGTGTGATCTAAGGGGTATTCACCTTGTAGTTTGTTAAAGTTAGGGAGATTTTTTATGCATAATGATTCAATTAATTTACGTTGAAGGGGGTTGAGAGCCTGTGTGATGGGTGTCATGGCATCAATGTTAATTTTGTGATTGAGTGTGGATCTATGTAATGTAAGTGCTGAGTTCTGTGAGTCATGAATAAGGTCTTGTTTATGTTGGTATTTCCTTCTTGTGAAGTCGTTAGTTTCACCAATATAATGAGAGGTACAATTAAAGCAAGGGATTTTATATACGCATTGGGAAATGTTATTAGAAGTATGTGTGGGAGGTTTAAAAATACGTTTCAAGGAAGAAGTGTTAGAGAAAGTGAGTCTTAGGGATTCAGGTAAGGACTTGATAATCGTGGTGTTAGGTGTATAGGGGATAGGTAAATAGGAGAGAGCAATAGGGTTAGGGTTGTTAGGAGGATTGTAAATTTAGCGATTTGCGATAGCGGACTTTCGAAGCAGAAAAAGTTGTGTTTAGAGATTTGGATTTAATTTCTAGGCCTCCTATCATTTATATATTATATTATTATTATATATATATTATTATTATTATTATTTTTATAATATATATATATATATATATATCTTTATATATATATATTATTATATATATATATATATATATATATATATATATATATATATACAGTATATATATATATATATATATATATATATATATATATATATATATATATATATATATATATATATATATATATATATATATATATATATATATATATATATATATATATTCCATATATATATATATATATTATATATATATATATATATATATATATATATATATATATATATATATATATATATATATATATATATATATATATATATATATATATACCGGTATATATGTATATATAGCTCTGTGCCTCAGATCATTCATCAGAATCGCAAGTCCTCTCCACCTCTTTTTCCTTTACACTCCATTCCTTTATATTCCATCATACACACACACTTCACCCCACGTATCCGCACCACTTCCTCTCATCCTTGTTTCAGTTACTGCAAGCACATCAAATACACCTTTTCTAAATAAATGCGATTTTTTTCTTGTCCTTAAATTTATTCAGCTTAGATAGAGTAACCTATTTAGTTTTAATTTCTGTCTCATGTAGATTTCAGCAGGATTGTACCTTTATAATTATGCCTTTTCGCAGGTTGCTTTGAGAGCAATGCATTCATTGTGGCA
>JABUQX010066673.1:0-5000 GCA_015478945.1 Trachelipus rathkii | reverse complement strand
CTTTTGAAGAGCAGCACCCATATAAGAGGATTGCGTAATTTAGAAATTCCATATTGAAATTGATCGTTTTTTTATTCAACATCGTAAAGATATTCAATGAAAGTAATGAAGTAATAAAATTCCCTTTCTGTTGAGATACTCTCTCTTCGTAGGCGAATTGGTAGTCACCAGACTTTCCAGCACGTTTACCACCCTTGCCTGACTCTTCGTTTTAGCGAAAATTTCGAAATTCAAGTCGCAGCCCTTTCCTTAAAATTTACCTCTCTTGCCGGAAGGATTTCTGCCGTTTTTTAAAGTTTGGAGGATTTCTGGAGAGAGTATCTTGAGTAAATTTATTTCTTGATTCTTCTTATTAATTTAATCTGACTGAAGGAAGAGTGTCTCAACAGGACGGGTTTATTTATTATTTCATTTCGACTTATGCAAAAATTTTTGCTCACGCCAAATCTAGCATAAGTACGAAACATAACTTAAAATGTATACAAAGTTTATAATGGAATGCTATATTAATTATATATATATATATATTATATATGTATATATATATATATATATATATATTTATATAAATATACTATATAATATATATATATATATATTATATATATATATATATATTATATATATATATATATATATATATAATATATATATATATATATATATATTATATTATATACTTATTATATATATATATATATATATATATATATATATATATATATATATGTGGGGGGGGGGAAGAAAAGAATTGCCCACATCGGATGTCCTGCGTGTCGTAGAAGCCGACTAAGGGACGGGGGTAGGTGGGTTGGCTGCCCACTACCAACCTTATCTCTTGCTAGCGAATGCTAATGCATGGCCTCGGAGATGGTCTGATCGCCGTAAACGACCTTCTAATTTTCGGCGAAATTGTATGAATCGTATGGGTACATGGAATGTCAGAGGAATAAATGTTGAGGAGAAGAGGAGAGAGGTGATGGATGTATTTAGAAAGGGCAAATTTGATTTGCTCGCTGTGACTGAAACAAAGATGAAAGGAAACGGTGAAAATAAGTGGTGTGGTGTGAAATGTGTGCGTTGCTGGTGACAAAAGAATTGAGAGAGGGAGAAGAAGGAGTTGCAATTTTGATGATTGACCTGTGGTAAAAGCTATGGTAGACTTTGTGTGTGTGAGTCCTAGAACTCTAATGGTTAAATTTAAGTTTAAAAAGGTCAAGGTATGTGTGGTTGTGAGTTGTGACGTATGGTCCATCTGTGGGAAACGTTGAAGAGAGTACGATTTTTTGGGATAATCTGAATGATGCTCTGGATAGGGTGAGTAGGAGCTTCAGATTGATAGTGTTGGGGGACCTGAATGGTTATAGGTGATCAAAAAAAGGGATGGTATAACAGGTGGTTTTCGGGGTGGCGGAGAAAATGAGAAAGGTAGGAAGGTGATTGATTTCTGTGAAGAGAGAGGTATGTGTGTAAGTAATACTTTCTTTAAACACAAGAGTATCCATAAGTATACTAGAGTTGGTGTAGGTAGAGATGGTATCGAAGTGAAAAGTATGATTGATTTTGTGTTGGTGAAGAAGGAGATGTTGAAGTATGTGTTGGATGTTAAATCAGTGAGGGGTTTAGGAATGTGATTATCGGATCATTATG
This sequence comes from Trachelipus rathkii, assembly GCA_015478945.1. Taxonomy (NCBI): domain Eukaryota; kingdom Metazoa; phylum Arthropoda; class Malacostraca; order Isopoda; family Trachelipodidae; genus Trachelipus; species Trachelipus rathkii. The sequence continues at coordinate 3,350 of JABUQX010066673.1, read as the reverse complement.
TTGTTCTATGTAAAATTAAGTTAGTGGGGGCTTGGATGGAGAGGAAGGTGATACGAAAGGAAGTAGGTAAAATTAAGAGTGAGAAGTAAGTGAACAGGCAATAAGGATAAGTATGTAAGAGCGCTCGCTAGTAAATCGGTTGAAATGGGAACCAAGTTGATACTGGAAACAAATCTGGGGCAAAATGAAGTAAGCAATCTGTTAGTAAGTGCAAAAGAAGCTGTGTGGATGTTCTAAAGTATGAAGTAAGGCAATGTTAACAGCGAATGGTGGAATGAAGACGGTGATGATAAAAGCGGTTAAAGGTAAAAAAGAAGCATGGTTGAATGCACTTAAAAGCAAATGATGAAGTCTCAAAAGAAGATGCTTGGAATTATATAAGGAGGAGCGAAAAAAGAAATTACTAAAAGGTGCGATTACCGTAGGAGAAACAAGCAGGTAAATGAACAGTTTGGTAGAAGGTATAAATAGACTTACAAGGGAATAGGAAAGCTCTTCTGGAAGGAAGCGCGAAAGTTTAAGAATGAGAATAAGCGGAATCTGCTTAGAATAATGAATTAGGGGATGGTGCTTTTGTTAACTATGAAATGGCATGTGAGGGGAGTGCTGGAAAGAACACTTCCGAAAATCTGCACAATATAGCTAGTAATAATGAACAGTGTTAGTGAATGTGTGTGGTTTGATGGTGCAAGAAGGAATGGTATTTTGGGGATGAGGTCAGTAGTAAGGAGGAGGTAAATGGGTAGAGTGAAGAAAGTTGAAGAATGGTTAAATCTGCAGGTTATAGATGAATTTACTAGTGAAATGATCAAGGCGGAGGCGAGAGGGTGATTGATTGGATTGGAAGTTATGTAATAAAGCGTTTATGGAGGGTATAGTTCCTCAGGGATTGGAGGAGAGCGGTAATAGTACCCTTGTATTAAGGGGTAAGGAAGAAAGGGGACTGTAGAAAATTATAGCGGGAATAAGGTTACTGAGTGTTTGTAGTAGGGAAGGAATCATGCTGGTAATTTTGGTTGAAAGAGTGGCGTACGACGTGACGAGGGGACTGGTTTGCGTGCAAGACAAGGTGCGTTTAGGAGTGGTAGAGGATGTGTGGATCAAATCTTACATTGAAACAAATGATTGAGAAAATGCGGGAGAGAGAAGAATAAATTATATTTTAGGTTTTATGGACTTGCAACAGGGTAATGATGATAGAGGTTAATAGGGAAGCTTTTATGGCAGGTGTTAGTATATTATGGTGTTGGTGGTAGGCTTCTGAATGGAATCAAAAAAGTATGTATGACGATAGTGAAGCGGGTGTATAAGAATAAATGGTGTCAATGGTGATTGGGTTAGGATTAATATTAGCGGAGTGAGGCAGGGTTGTGTTGTCTCCTTGGTTAATTCATTTGTATATGGATGGGTTATGAAAGGAATTCGAGTGGGGATGGCAGGAAAATGTGTTAGAATGATGGAGAATGGAGCAGGAGTGGAGGGTGCCCTACCTATTATATGCGGAATGATTCTGGTTTCTGTGTGCGAATCTGAAGCAGAGTTTGAGAGTATGTAGAGAGATTTGCCAGGGTATGTAAAAGGAGGGGTTTTGAAAGTGGGCAAACGTTAGATAAGAGTAAGGTTTATGGTTTGTGAGTGAGAGATCAGTCTCCAGTTGTGAAGTTATGTTCAGATGATTGAGCAGCTGAGCAAGTGTTCTGAGTTAAATATTTAGGGTATGTGTTGGATTAGAAGGGAACGGATGATGGCAGAGTGTTAGAGCGGAAAGTTTGTGAATGGCAGGAAGGTGGCTGGTGCAATAAATCGTTGGTGAATGTTAAAGGGACTAGTCTTGAGTGCGCTAGAGTCTTACATGAGGGTATGTTGTTACCTTGTTAATGTAGTATGGTAGGCGAGACTATGGTCTGGAATAAGAAGATAAAGATCAAAGTTCAATTGTTTCAGAAGGGACATCTTAGGGCATGCTACGGTGTTAAAAGAATTAAAAAATGGAATGAAACGTATTAGAGAGTGTGTGGTGTGAAGAAAGGGGTAAATGAGAGAATAAATGAAAGTATGTGAGATGGGGTTTTGTCATGTGGAAAGGATGAATGATAGCGGTTGGTTAAGTGCGATGTATAGTTTGTAGAGTGTGTTGGGAACCACCGGTTGAGACCGAGAGCCGAAGAGAAAGTGGATTGAATCGGTGAACGAATGCCAGAGGAAGAGAAATGTGAGTTTGGCAGACGCGAGAGATGAAAGGTGCATGATAGGAGAGAATGGCGGCGTTTTGTAAGGGGGTATGGTTGTTTCCCACCTGGGCAAGGATGAACCCTTACACTGACGATTTACCATAGTGAGCGTCCGTCGCGGTCCCATGAAGCTCTAGGGCGGATTTTCTGTCTGTGACGATTTCTCACTAATTAATGGTACAGACGGGGCGTAAGGCTGGGCTTTCTTTCGACTTTTGTCATTATTCTTCTAACTGCTTTCTTCCGATGCATGAACACGCACCATAACCCCCAGTCTTGGGGCAAAGAGTAAGATAAAGAAAGATGAAAGAACAGAAATATATATATATATACATATATATATATATATATATATATATATATATATAATATATATATATATATATATATATATAGTATATAATATATATACTATTATTTATATAATATTACTGTAGTATATATAGATATACTATATAATATTATATATATAATATTATATAATTATTATATATATATACAAGTATATATATATATAATATACAGTATTATATATATACTATACTATATATATATATATTATATATATTATATTATATAACTAATATATATATACGATATATGCTTGGCTGTCGTCGGAGTTGGATGCAATTAAAACAGCTGGGAGAAAAGGAAAAGAAGAAATGAGAAGATCTAGGGTACATATTAAGAAGAAGGCTAAAAACTTCAATAGAACTACTTTATAAAGTTCAAGAAGGATTTCAGTGTGAGGAAAGATGCGAGACCAGATTATTATTAAGTGCAGCTACCAAAATTAATCAAAATCTTCATAAAATATTTTAATTTATTGAATCAAAAATTTTAAATGAAAATCATAATATATAATAAAACAAAATTAACATTTTTAACGAACTAAAGCGAAGCAACAAAATTTTTAATCTAGTTCTTTTTCAAAAAAATTATTAATTTTAGATAAATATGTAAGTGGCTGTCTGTTAATTAGTTTAAGTGACGGAGCAAAAAATAATTGTTATCATCAGGCTCTTATTAACAAAACATGAAATGAACAACACTACTTTGAATTAACGAAATAAAGAAGCACGCTATAACTAATTTCTGGTCTACTTGACTCTCTTCTTT
>JABUQX010066672.1:0-19354 GCA_015478945.1 Trachelipus rathkii | reverse complement strand
GGCTGCGGAGTCGTGAAATAAATTTTTCGACTCCGACTCCGATCCGACTCCTTAAATTCAAATTTTGGAATTTCATTCAGACTCCGAGCTCCGACTCCACTTCAACAAAAAATTTCGACTCCGACTCCGAACTTCCGGAACTCCACTAAAACAAAAAATTTTCGACTCCGAACTCCGACTCGACTCCACTTAAACAAAAATTTTTTCGACTCCGACTCGACTCCGACTCCACCAGTCAAATTAAAAATTTCTACTCTGACTCAGATTAGTGCACAGAGTTACAGGAAAAACATTTTGGTGTTCAACAATTTTTTTTTCGCTGGTTTTGAGAATTTAAAAAAAAATATTACCACTTTTCCAATGAATCTGATCTCCAAATGCCATATGGTAAAGTACCGTTAAAGACATAAGGAGTAGGCTCAACACGATGACAAACCAAAATATGTTTTGCAGTTTGCGGAAACAAAGATAACGTAATTATAATGCAAATTATTTTTATTTTTATTATAAAACAGCCATTATAAAATAAACAGTTTAATACTTTCAGTTTCAATAATAATAATAATAATAATTAATAAAATAATAATTATAATAATAATAATAATAATAATAATATAATAAATAATAATAATAATAATAATAATAATAATTAATAATAAATAATAATAATAATAATAATAATAATATAATAATAATAATTAGCCTAACAGAACTATATATGAAAATAAAAAAAACAAAAAGAATTCTGACAAAATGTAAAGAACTGGATTTTATAATTTAGATATATATATAATATTATAGATATATATATAAACTATATATAATATATATATATATAGATATATATATATATAATAAGATATAATATATATATATAATAATATATATATTATATACTATATATATATAGTATATATGTAATATATAATATATTATATACTATATATATATATATATATATATATATATATAATAATCTTATATTATAATAGGTATATTATATATATATTATATATTATATATATATAATATATATATAAATATATATTAATATATATTATATAATAATATATATATATGGCATTATTAAAATCATAAAAACTCAGAAGAAAAAATTATTTAATGACCTGTAATATCTATGTGCTGAACGGTTACACACGAAATAGCCCAATATCTGAACAGCATTATCCGACCATATCTTAAAAACTCTTTCATAGTTAAATCAAATACTGAAACATTATGTAAATTATTAACTTAAAACTTGAAGCCACTAAATATATTCGCCTCACTTGATGCAGAATCTTTGTTCATAAAAATGTACCGGTTCTTGAAAGGATTGACATAATAATTAACGAAGTGTATCACACAAATAACCTACCCCCACCAGATAATATCAGAACAACATATTAGGAACCTTTTATTAATTTGTTTTACTCAAACACCCGTTTAAATTTAAAAAACATATATCTACAAAACTGATGGAGTGCCGATGGTCTTACCACTCGGACCTACATTGCTTGAACTTGCGATAGTGTCCAATCTGGGAAAAACAAATCCTGTGAAACAAGCAAACTTTAACCCCGATTTTACATAAGTATGTCGACAACATGCTTTAAAATTCACCATAGAACTTTTTAGGAACAAATGTTATCTGTTTTTAGACATCAAAATCAATGTGTTAATTCTGACGGCTCATTATCTATAGGCATACATGTCAAACCCATTGATAATGGTCTGAATATGAAGCTGTGGATTCCTATTCACCGACTGATTTACAAAGGGAGATCTATTGTGAAAATTTAGTTTTACCAGAGCATACAAACCTATGTTCAACTTGGAAAATTTGTGATGAAGAAATGTCCGCGATTAAGTATAAAATTATAATTAGCTGTTGATCACGCACAATTATTCAGTTGAAAATTTTCATAATAAAAACCCATACAAAAGTATATAATAAAAGAAAGTAAAAAATAACAGAAAAAAAAGTCCGATAAATTTCTTCTTCAAACAACTTCAAGTGCTAAGGCTCAATAAGCGAAGAGAGGGCCTTTTCTAATATTTTTTCAATTCTCACCTCAAAACTAAAAAAGACACCCAAAAATTAAAGTCAGACTGATACCAGAAGTCCAACAAACAACTGCATTCTTCCTTTAGCACAAGAGATGCTTTAACCGACAACCATCACGTTGTGGACCAATTTAACTGCCCTGAGTAAGACTGTACGTCAACATATATGGTTCACGAAGAATAGATTGTCGGCCAGGCATATCAACATCTCTACAGTCCAGCAAAATCTTTGAAAACATGTTCCAATACGGCACATGGTCGAATCAACTATGAGTAATAATTTCTAACCACTTCACGGATATTTATACGGATCGTGTAAGTCCAGAAACTAAAATTGCGGAGACCTTTACATCAAAACACGCAAACCGGACATTAACATAAAATTTATGTATTTATCAGTCAGACTCAATAGCCTTTTTTTGATTACCTTATTATATATCAATTTAAAGACTCATTGTTCGGCTTTTACAAGAAATAATCCATGAAGATGTCTCCAGTATAGGAGACGAAACGCGTTTGGGAAATATATGTAAATATATCATCTTCTTCTCATGTAAATCTTGTCAAAATGATTATTTTAAGGAAATAAAATTATGTACAAAAATAAAATATATTTTTAGAACGTTGAAATAAGAATCCAAAGACTTTTATATTAATATAAGTAATAATATAAATATATTAATAATAATAATAATTTAATAATATAATAATAATAATAATAATTAATAAATAAATGAATTAATATAATATAATAATAATAAATAATAATAATAATAATAATAATATAATAATCAATAAAATATAATAATAAAGTGAGAAATAATAATAATAGTCTCTAAATGTGTTCCAACTCCGACTGCCGACTCTGACTTGCCGACGTCCACTTACCACAGGGAATCTTTCGGACTCCGACTCCGACTCCGACTCCACTTACACCCCCAGGAATTCGACCCGACCTCCGGACTCCGGGACATCCAACTTGCACAGGTTTTCCGACTCCGACTCGACTCCGACTCCGGGAAAATGCACGACTCCACGACTCCGGCTCCACGGACTCCAACTCCGACTCCGCAGCCCTGATTACATATTATATATTATATGTATATATATTTATATATATATATACTAACTACTATAATTACTGTAGATAAAATGTATATATTAATATATATGTATATATATATATATATATATTATAGGAAATTTTTATAGTATTAAGAATATATATTTTATATATATATAAAGAATATAAATATATATATATATATATATAAGTATAATATAATATTAGTTAGTATTATTAATGTATAAAACTATATGATATTATATATATATATTAATATATAATATTAATAATATATTAATATATATATTATATTATATAATATATATATATATATTATATATATATATATATATATATATGTGAGATGGATTATATATATATATATAATACATATCGCTTTAGTGTGAATTTTTTTTTGCCAAGGGCTCTAGACTGCTCCGGAATGAATGGTTTCGCGAGGTGTAAAGTAGAGACCGCCTGATAGCGATCCATATATATGTATATATATATATTATATAATATAATATATATATACTAATATTATAATATATAATATAATATATTATAACATATTATATATATTATATATATATATAGAATTATTCCCGGAAATTAATCCATTTGTAAGGCAAAGCACACCCATGATACTCTTGACGGCTGAGTAGAACGAAGCTTAGATGTGGGGTTGAGTATAGAGAGAAGTACTCAACAACCATATTTCTCTCGCTCCAACCCAGTCCCGCGAACCTGGGCCACCTCGCTTGCTAGCAGGTGTGGGAGTCGGCAGTCCGGCCATCATAGCAAAACCAGTCGAGTCCGATGGTATTCGGGGGAGTCGGTTAGTTGTGTTTTTTATTGAGTTAAGGTGGAGTCGGCACCACACAATAAAAGAGTCGAGTCGTTAAATATTGAAAAGGGTGGAAGGTCGGTAGTACGGTAAGTCGGAGTCGGAGCTAGTTTAATTTTTGAAAGAGGGTAGTAAGTCGTAGTCGGAGTCGGATCGAATAGTAGATTCAGGTTAATTTCAAGAGGTTGGGAAGTCGGAGTCGGGATATAATATAAAGTCGGAGTAACATTCAAGATGATAGTATCAAATAGTGAGATTAATCAGAAAATTTTGTGAGCTGACAAAGTTATAGAATTGTGACTCTTGTAATGAAGACTTACAATCCGCTTCGAAACAGAGTTCACTCACTTGCGACTTCCACGTCACAAAATTCAATTGCAAACTTCGAAGTTTACCTGCAAGCCCTAATGTTTCCAAATTGAATTATATTCGAGATTGAAATTCTAACCCTTCAACCTTACTGATATATGCCATCATATATTTAAGATGCTGAAAAAATAAAAAAACTCCAAGGCACGAAGAGAAATTTCTCTCAATTGACAATGGTATTAACTATAATACTAGCTGCCTTATATATTAATTCCTATCACAGGTAGCTAAATGATTGAAGTAAATCATAAACAAAAAGCTTATATTGGGGTACTGCCACTTTATGCAACTAACGTAAACCATTTGACTATATAATAAAAGGATTTGCAAGAGATGTTCAAGAGATTAAGAGTATACAACTGAACATTATTGTAAGTGATTGTGAAACTATTACAAACTCTGATATCCCCATTACTAAGCCTTCTCAAGTGCATTTTTCAGAATAGCTCAGGAAGATGGATTAATGGGAAAAGCTTCTAGATATTGAAGAGTTTAGTTGAAAGCAGCTTCGACTGGTTCAAGAAAAAAAGTCTCAAGTTTTTCCTCCATCCTGACACAATGTAATCCACATAAACTTTAAAAAATTTCTCTGCTTCACTGAAAGAAGTTGAAAAAAATTGATATAACTTAGAAGCCTAAATTAGAAGAGGCCATCGATAAAGTAATCATCCAAACATTTGTAGAAGAAGCGTAGCAAAGCTTTGTAACATGATCTACACCCAAGGCAATTAGCCGCTAGAGCCGGCTTCTGCATCTTAGCATTATAAAATCAGAGCCTAAGAGAAACATGAAGGAGAGGAGAAACCGTGTCAATCGATGTCTATTTTTAAGAAAAACTAATTCATTAATAATTTTTAGAGTATAGATAGATGACACAATGATGTAATCATGTTAGCAGTTTGTTATTATATATATTAAATACATATATATATTTATTAATATATATATATAATAGTTATAGATATAGTAATAGTAATAGTATTTATATTATATAGGATTATATATATATATAGAGTTATATTTATAATATTCTTGCTATATAATAGTATAGTAATACAGGATAATGTATATAATATATATATTAATATATTAAATATATATATTATATATAATTATATATAATATATTAAATATAATATATATATATATATTAAATATATAGATATATATAATAAGTGCTATTATCATATATAAAAACCGCCCAACAGCCCAATCTCGCACTGCTGAGCGAAACGCCCTGCAATTATGGAATTTTCTTGCGAACAAAAACTATGTTCAATACTTCACCACCCTGCCAGTTACACTGCCCAAATCTACTTCTGTGCGATTTCACCTCTTCGCTATAGTGTTAGAACCGAATGTATATTGCTGGCAGTGGTGTCAAAACACACTTTTGGGAGGATGGAAAACATAAAAAAAAAAAATACACCAGTCAGTAAGTGTAACACAGTGAACTCCTAATTGTACCGCACTTTGGGACGGAAACCCATGACTCGGCGGTTACGTGCGCCTAGAACCCTTTAAGGTAGGAAGAGAATCAGCACAAGGACATACTGTGATCCTCTAGAAATGATAAACCAATGGAAGTAAAACATTGGAACCGCTGTGTACTCGCAAGGTTTGCATACTTTACTTGACGAAGGAGATAACTTGTAATTTCATGCAAGTCCAATACATAATTAAATGAGATATCAAGATATGTAATTTTAAAGACATAATATTATATATATATATTATATATATACTATATATAAATATAGTATATATAAACAATTTTATATATATATACTACTGTTATAGTATATGAATAATATAATATATATATATATATATTTATTTATAGATAATATATATATAATAATGCTATATATATTATATATGTAAGTAATGTAATAAAATAATATAGTATAAACTAATAGTATATATAGTATAAATAGTATAAATATATATATATAGATAATATTATATATATATATATAAGCCATACCTGGATGATTAATATAATTATGAAATATAACATATATATAATATATAATAATATTATATATATATATATATAATATAAGATATATTATATAATAAAATTATTATATATAGTTATATTAATAGTGTTTATCTAATATATATTATAATATATATATATATATATATATATATATATATATATATATTTATCACTAATATTTAGATATACTATATATTATATATATTAGTGAATATACGTATAATATAAGGATAAGTATAATATGATAATATAATATATATATAATAATAAAAATACATATAATATATATAAATATAATATATAATAGATATATAATATATATATATAGGCTATATAAGTATATATATAAATAATATACATATATAATAATATATATACTATCATTGTAGATATAAATATATATAATATAATTATATAAAATGTAGAACATAAAGAATGAGATAGGCGTAAAATAGATATAAAAATTCTAGGCTAAGTAATTTATTCTTGATATCCGCCCATATTGTATTATATACGGTATACAATATATATATAATAATATAAATAAAATTTAGATCTATCAAACGCAGTTCTTAAATGTAAGTTTTTTAATAAGTTTTTGCAGATGAACCAAAAGTATCAAGTCCAATACATACATTAAATGCGACATCAGTACACTTAACTTTTGGACATAAATACCTATCGATATATATATATAAATATTATAGTATATATTGATACTATACCCCTATATATATACTATATATGAATATAATATATCATTATAATAATATTATATATATATATATTATATATACTATATATAATATATAATACTTATATAGTATAGTATACTAATAATATAGTAATATATATAAATATATAAAATAATCATATAATATTAATATTTAAGTAACTTTATATATAATATAATAGAATAATAATATAAATATATAATAATATATATATAATATATAACTTATAAATATATATATATTATAATATATATATATATAAAATATATATATAAGAATAAATATATAATAATAATATATATATATGTATAACATATATATAATATATATATAAATATATATATATATAATATATAATATATATATATATATAATAAATAATATATATTATATATACTATATATATAACTATATATTATATATCAATACTTACATTATTACATTATCTTTATCTACCTTTCTCCCCCAAGACTGGGGGTAAGTTGCGCAGCATGCACTGGAAACAGAAAAAGTAGTAGAATAATATGACGAAAATCGAAAAGAAACAAGCATCAGCTCCTTACCGCCACCCTTTATACTTTTTTTAGTTTGAGACGCGCGCGGAGTAGGAATGGGAATTCCCCACCGCGTAGATTCTACGCCCTCAAAGTGTAGTGGGCATTTCTGCTCGCCAATGTAGGTAGGGTTTTAATCCCTTAACCCAGTTGGCACAACCATCCCCTCACCCAAAACACCGCCATTCACTCCACTATTAATGGCCACACGTTTCTTCTGCGCCTCATGCTAAACTCAATTTCTCTCCTTCCAGGATATTCCCTTTTGCTGACTCACTCCAACTTCCTCGGGCCTGGCTCCCCCCAGCCCGTCGATTGCCCGGATAGCCAGACCACTATACATCCGCCGTTAACAACCAACTATCATCCGAATATCACTCCTTGCCACTTATGCTGCACCCAAACCATTTCAACGTATTCATTGATTCTTTCATCTACCGCGCTTCTTCCCACACCACACTCGGCCTAAAATGATGGTTTTCGAGAAATCCTCACATAATACATCTTCTCACACCTAACACCACCCTAAGATTGTCCATACTGAACACATTGTACTTAATCTTATCCTCTTATCCAACCATGAGTCTCACTACGTAATACATTAACACAGAGCGGTAACAACAACAAAATCCTCATATATATATATTATAATAATATATATATATAATATATATATATACTATAATAATATATATATATATATATATATATATATATATATATATAATATATAGTATATATATATATATATATTATGTATATATCAGGCCCGCCCGCGTCGACAATTATAGTGTTTGGCATCTACATCACACACACACAAGTATATATATATAAAAAAATATTTATATCGTATAATATTTATTATATAATATAATAAATAATATATAGTATAAAATATCTATAATATTATATATATCATATAATATATTATATATATATTATATAATATATTATATATATCATATATATTATATATATATAATTATATCATGGTAGATTATCCAAAGCCGCTCACACCTCCCATACTATTATATATACATCGATTGTATGAATTCGAAACAGAATTCTAATTAAAAATTTGAATGAAAAATGCCCCTAGAAGTTAAAATTGAAAAACTTTGTTATTAAAGCAGCTTCCCACCTCTAAAAATATTTAAAAAAAAAAAAAAAAAGTCAAAATCTTTGTAAACACCTAAATTAAAAACTCATAGGGCTACCCTGCCTTAATAGTATATTAAATCTATTTTAAATAACTAAACTCTAAGATAACCTTTACTTAACTTACATATATATAGTGTAATTTATTTGTATATTTAATTATATTTCACTCTGCATTGTTAAAAAAAAAAATAAATGAAATAAAACGCAAATGCCAAGCAGAATAGCTTTCAATTACCCTTATTCGATTAAGTAGACCTTTAAAAAAAAAATTGCGTTCAACTTACCTGGACGATAAACGACATGAGCCAGAATATTATATATATATAGTATATATATATAATATATTATATAAATATATATATATATATATATATATAATATATATATATATATATATACTATATATAGAATAGATAGAAGATAGATAGAATAGAGTAGATAGATAGATAGATAGATAGATAGAAGAGGAGAGAGGAGAGAGACGAGGGACAGCGAGGACGTAGAGAGCGGCGATATGACGAGAGATGAGAGGAATGAAGAGAGCACAAAACCACCAAAGCAAAACAACACAAAAAGCAACAGAACAAAAAAAGAGCAGCGAGGACAAACAAAAGACCAAACACACTGAGAGAGAGAGACGCCGACGGACGAAACGGAGATAAGGAGAGGAGATCGGAAGAAGAAGAGATCGAGAGAAGAGAGAAGAGAGAGACGAGATAAAAGAGAGAGAGAGAATTATATTAAATACTAATTAAAACCACAGAGATCTAACAAACCAGCAACACAAATACCATATTTGTTCGCCGCGTCGAACGCTAAATTCAGTACGGAAACCAATGAGGAAGTCAATTTCACGAATTGCTTCGTATATTCATAAATTTGAAATTTCGGTTATTGAAAACAAAGCGGTTGTTCTGATATGCAACCGCAAGTTTAGAGACGCCGTATAAAGCGGTCCCACGCTCAATATTCATTCACACACATTTTTCTCCTCAAAAAAATGTACTAAGGGCAATGTGTTGTAAAGTCGTCTGCAACAATCCATGTTGGTTTGACATTGGACTAACTAAACATTTCGATTTGACCAGTCTCTTATTTCATTAAATAATAAACATTTGAGAGCTGTTATTATAATTTAAGATGGAATTTAAATTTCTTAATATTAATCCTACTAAAAAAAATTACAAGAATGAGGTTTCATAAATGGTTGCACACTAACTGCAAGTTGTAAAAAAATGCTGGTTGCGCAAACCTGCAAACAGGCCACGAGCCCCGCCCTGATATATTAAATATATATTATATATTATATATATATTAATATAGTATTATATATATATATATATATATAATACTATAACCTTGAGCTGTATTAAAAAGTCATACTATATATATATATATATATATATAATATATATATATATAAATACTATCATATATAGTCAGAATGTATAGTATCATATATATATATATATATATATATAATATATAATAAAATATAACGACAATTGGAGGAACACTTAAAGTTGTAGATATATTTCCAGGTATAGTTAAATATATATACGATGATATATAGTATATATATATATATATATAGACGCACAGTAGGGGGCTCGAGCCGACCGAGAACAAGTAAGGTTTTGATGACGTTTGTTCAAAACCCACGTAGGGGAGGGCGCCGGAACCCCCCTCATTTGGTATTTGGTAAAATGAAAATATTTGTGGCGGGGGGTTCCTCCAGCACCCCCTCCCCTATCGGGGAAAAGGAAGAATATAATATAGAAATATAAGGAAAAAAATATATAATATATTATTATATTTATATAATATACATATACAATATATTATCTAATTATATATCAATGATAATTACTATGTTATATTATCCTAATATATTAGTGTGTGATTGACAAGTGGGCCGTAGGAAAACCCTACCTGGCATGAATGGCCAAATTTTGTGCAGTGCTCTGAACCTTTGATGTCAAACTCTTTTTTTATTAATATATTAATTTATATTTTACGCTCAGATTGAGGATATAGGGTGGGTGTATGTTTCTATGTATGTGTGTATAGGGTGGGTGTATACAAAATATTCTAGCTTTCTCTTTATATATTTAGTGTGTGTGTGTGTTGTTGTGGGTTAACATTTTTTTTTATCTTTTAATGTATATTTTAGTGTTGTGTTCATATTGTGTGTCAGTTGTATGTGTATTATCTTGATGACGACATATGTTTGTCTGTTGGTGGATTTATTTGTTTAGTTGTTTGCTTCGTTTATGTAGTTGTTTTTATATAATTAATGTTGTGTGGGGGGTGTGTAGTGTGTTTAAAACTGATGAAGAATTAAAAAAGGTAAAATGTGAAAATAAATGTATATAGGTAAAATTTTGTCCCGAGGGGTGTATGGTTAGGATGTGAGGAAAACAAGTCGTCTATTAATAATAATATAATAATTAAATAATAATAATAATAATAATAATCAATACTAAAATAAGTTTGTAAGTGATATATTAAATAAAATAATAATAATAATATAAATTAATAATAATAATCATAATAATAATAAATAAATCAATAACTATATTATTATATTATTATGATTATCTATTCATCTTATCTAAATTATTAATTAATTATTTATTATTATATTATTATACTTAATATATATTTAATATATATATTAACTATTATTATTTATTATTATTATTATTAGTATTTTATTATTTATATTATTATTATATTATATATATATATATTATATATAATATATTATATTATTATATTATTATATATTATTTATTTAAGGTATCCACGAATTCAAGTATAATAAATAAAATTTTATAGATGCAGGATTTAATAAATGAAAAGATATAGGCTAACAATCAAACAATCTAGAATGTGAAGTCAAGACTCTAGAAGGAACGCTTGTTCTAGATTCAGATTTTTGAATTATTGTGCTTTAAAATTCTAGAAGAATTGTTTCATGCAGACTCTAATAGTTTAGAAGATTTGCCTGTTTCTCAGTGTTTAAATAAATAGTTAAACTATTTTCAGAACTCACAGCTGATAGAACTTAACATACCCTTTACTAGACCTTATAGGACTGTTTGTTCTAGACTTTAGAAGTCCTACTTTTACTATATTGTAAAAGAATTGCTTGTTTTAGAACTCTAGAAATAGGAAACCTTCTATGTTTTAGAAGGATTGGTAGTTCTAAACTCTAAAAAAATAAGAAATCAACTGTGGTTTGAGGCATTTGAGAATTGTCCATGTATTGAAATTATATATATTATATATATAATATATATATTTATATATATGATATAATAATATATATAAATACACCAACATATAATAAATTAATATATAATATAGTTATAATATATATATATATATATATATATATATAATATTATTAATATATAATATATATATATATATATATATATAATATAATATTTTATTGAATTATATATGTATTAATATATAATATTAGTTTATATATATATATAATATAGATATGTTATATATATATATATTTATTAAGATATATATTATATATATATTATATATATTATATATAATAATATATATATATATATATAAATATAAATATAGATATAATATATATAATATAAATATATATATATATATATATATATATATATATATATTAAATATATATAATATAATATATATATATATATATATATACATATATATATATATATATTATACTTTATATATTATATATATATAATTATTTAATATAATATAATATTACATAGTAAAAGAATTCATTTAAATACATGAAAAAAGAAAATTTATTGAATGAGAGATATTGAATTCCTTTCATATATTAACGTACCCTTGGAAACATACTAAGATCCTTAATAGAGAATATTATTATTTAATTGGGATTCGATTATGTATTATTAAGATTATATTCATTATGTAATATTAATTATTAATTTATGATATGTATTAATTATGATGTATAGTGATATTCATTAGGAATAATTCAGTATTATTTTATTATTCTATTCGAGTTTATTAATAATTTGAGAATTATATTATTTTTTATGTATTAGTATATTAAATTATTGAGTGTTTCATTAAAAAATGAATATATAGTGTACAAAAATCACGATAATAGTAAAATATTATTATTATTTGGTATAATTATTAAGTTTTATATAATATTAAAAATAAATTAAAATTATTATTGATTATCCATCACCTTGATCATTCATATATTGTATTAATTATTATTATTAATGATAATATTATTATGTAAATTAATATATTGAAATAATAATTTATTAATTCTTGATTTATAAATTTATTTTGGGGGAAATAATATTGGGGGAATTAAGATTATTATAATAAATATTTATTACTGATTTATTAGTATGATTAAATTTATTATTATTATTATTATTATTATTACATCAAATACATTATAGGTTAAAAAGTAATTAGTAAGATTAAACAGCACTAAATTTAACAGTATTAAACAGATGCTTGAAAAGCCAATTAAAAGAAATTATACATAACAGAAATAAATACTAGTATACTATCTGTAATTAACAGTAAATAAAAATTAAACATTAAACTAAAATACCTAAACATGCCCATGGAACTAAATTAATTTAAAACAGTAAATTTATTCACTGTTTAATCAAAGTTTACCGCTAATGTTTAACAGTAAACATTTTCAAAGTACCGTTTAATAATGTTTACCGTTAATGTTTAACAGTAAACAGTATTAAACAGTACATTGTAAATTAAACAACTAACGGTATTAAATAGTAAACAATATTAAACAGTAAATAGAAATTAAACACAGTAAATAAACATTAATTCAATATAACAGTGTCTCTCCACCGCGAGTAAAAAAATTGTAAAAAACGTAAACAGTAAATTGAAAATTAATAATTAAAATATTAAACAGTAAGTTACAAAATTAAGCAGTAAATAAATCCCTAATAAACAAGATAGAATTAAATATAAGACAGAAAAACCTAGTAAAATTAAAAATAAACAGGAAACAATTATTAAAGTAATGATCAATTTTTATTATTATTATCGACCTTTTCTGTTTTACGACTCCGTCAGTTATAAATTTCATATGTTTGTATCTTTTTTAAATCATTTCTATTATTATAATGTCATTATTATATCCAATTCATATGAGTTTGAACGGAGTTATGATTTCAAAAATATATTGGATTCTTTTTACATTTTAGTCTCATGTTTTAAATTTTTTTTTTTTTAACTCATTAAGCCCAAGACCCTAACCCAAGGGTAAACCGCAAAAAATGGCAGGAGCTCTTTGGATTTGGGGTGTCGCGGATTCTCCGCCCCTCAACTACGGGGTATGGGAAAACGTCCCACCCCTCTGTAAACCCGATCGGTATCGATGCCAATAATTTTTCTTGTTTACGATATTTGTAATGAACCTTATATACGCGGAATTCAAATATGTGAATTGGTATGTTTAATCTGGTAGAGTGTACGTACTTTTCGAGATATTTCATTTTTGAAACAAATTAAAATAAAATGTGATTTTTAAAAAACTTTTGAATACATTCCTTACCTATCTGAAATTCATTGTTGCGTATCATATATTAGCTATATATAT
Source organism: Trachelipus rathkii (assembly GCA_015478945.1). Taxonomy (NCBI): domain Eukaryota; kingdom Metazoa; phylum Arthropoda; class Malacostraca; order Isopoda; family Trachelipodidae; genus Trachelipus; species Trachelipus rathkii. Next base: position 4,910 of record JABUQX010066672.1, on the reverse strand, counting down.
ATAAAATATAAAAAAAAATAAAATCAAATTAACTGACGGAGTCTGTTAATTTTGAATATAACAAGGATTATTATTTATTATTTTATTATATTATTATTATATTATTTTATTATTATTATATTATATATTATTTATATTTATTATTATAATTATTATATTATTATTATTTATTATTATTATTATTATTATTTATATATTTAATTACTATAAATATATGTTATTTAGATATAATAGGATGTTATTCTATTTATTTTACTTATGTATTTTTTTTTGTGTGTGGTGTATTGTGTGGTTGGTTTATTTATTTCTTTATTTATTTATTAAATTTGTGATAATAATTTTGTTTTCGGAATGCTAGAGTGTTATGTGTGTGTGTGTGTGTGTAGTGGTAAGCGTTTCACCTTTTCTAAGCGTGAATATTATGTATAATGTATTATTAATTATCAGGCCAAGGTTTTCCAAGGAACAGTAATAATGAAATTGAATTTTTTATCCCTCGGCGTAACGAAAATCTAAACTATATAATCGCCTAATATATTAAATATATATAATTAATCAAATATATATAGATATATAAATAAATATATTAACAAAAAATATAATTTATTTAATAAAATAAAAAATATAAACCTTCCTAATCTGCATAACATAGTAAACCGTAGGCTTTAGTCCAATTTAAGCTTTTAATAAAACGTATTTTCCACAGTCTATTCACTCTACAATGATAAATTACGTTGCAATTATTGAAATATAGACGTAGCCTAAGAGAACAGGTTTGCCAACTTTACTGAACTAGCCAGTAATGTTGGTATTACGGCAATTACTACGTTAAAGTCTAAAAGTTAAATAGAAATGACAGCGGCTTTGTCGATTATGATTTTTATAAAAGTGGGATCGTAGAATTAAAAGTGCATAGGAGGATATATAATATATATAATATATATTTATATATATAATATATAATTTATATATATATACTATATATTAATATATATATATAATATAATAGTATATATATATAATATATTATACTAATATATATATATATATATAATAATATATAATATATATATATATATAATAATATGATATGATAAGTATAATATATTAATATAATAATATATATATATAATAATATATATATAATATATAATATATACTTTCACTACCAACGCCAAAGTTTTAGGCTAAAATTGATATATTATTATTATTATCTAGCAAGAGGATCATTATTAATATGTAAATTATAAATTTTATCTATTGTATATCAATTTGAGACTTATCACAAGAATTCTCTTCCTCTTCTTCGCTCTTATGTTGGTATATTTCATATTTATTTATACTAAAAAAAAAAACCACCCGGCTAGCTCAGTGGGAGAGCACTCGGCCAAACAAAGCGAGGGGTCCCAGGTTCCGCAACTGGTCGGGTGGGAGAATGGAGCTATTTCTCAGTCCTTGGGACTTCGCTTACCGTTCCTGCTCAGCGTAAATTGGCTTACAACCACCTCCTAATTAGGGCTATGCCCGTGAGACGTGGTGTTTATCTTCTGTACATATACTATTATATATATATATATATATAATATATATATATATATTATATATATAATATATATTAATAATATAATATATTATATATATTATATTATATATTAATACATATATATTATATTATTATATTAATACATATAATATAATAATATATATTATATATATATATAGTATATATATATATAATATATATCATATATATATTATAATATATATATATATATAATATAGATATATGATATATATAGGAATATATAGTATAACTTATGCATATATATAAATTATAATATATATATATATATTAAATAAATATAGCATATATAAATATATCATATATATATATATATATAGTATATATATAATAATAATAAAAAAAAAAAAATAAAATAAATAATTAGTATATATATATAATATATAATACTATATATAGATTTATATATATATATATAGTATATATTATATTATATAATATATATATATTATATATAGTTATATAATATATATATATATATAATATAACTATATATATGAGTATATATAAATTATAGATTATATATATATATAATATATATATATAAGAATATAGATATATATATATATATATATATATAATATATATATTTATATATATAATTATATATATATATATATTATATATATATATATATAAATTTATTCAAAGTCACTAACGTTTTTATGTTCAACATAGGATTTTCTGTACAAAATATTATATAACAAAGTTATAACGTTACTAAGGCAACCAATCAGTAAAGCGGTCCAGCCCTGAACATCTAATTCACATTCCCGTGACAATGTTCCTTACCTGAACACTAGATTCCATCATAAGCTGGTGTATATCATCAACTGCAGCGGACATATACGAGTTTCATTTGGTTCAATGGCTGTTGATTTACAGCATATACTTACCTTGAATAAACACCTCCTCCTCCAATCCATATATAAGGGTGTCAGGTCTGGTAAACTGAGGGCCCAAAGCATCTGTGATCCACGATCAATAAATTTACCAGGGAAAGTTTGAAGTAAGTAAGTAATCTCTGATAATGTTGTCAAAAAGGGGTGGTGGCCCTTTCTCTGTTGATAATCAACATATCCACGTATCCCATTCTGCATCAAGTGGTTGCTCCAAAAAATTAATGTTGTAACATTTCAAGGCATTTTTGCAGGTAACTGCTTAGTTCTATGACATGAAGGGATTGGATCATTGATTTTTGTTAAGTCTCAAATTTAATCTGAATTCATCTTGAGTGAGTTCCGTAATGCGTTTGGTCATTGGTCTGCCCAAATCCTGCAGGACGTTTTTCGTCATCAACATTCCCAATTTGTTGACCAAAGTCTTAATAAGCTACTGCTAATTGGGCTAATTTTTCTGGAATACCAGAGTACAGTTCTATGTCCGGAACCTCTTCATATGTTCATTCCCCGAGACAATCGTGAGCAAAGCAATGGCCTGTTTCTTTATCTATATATGCATCATTCTTTTCATATACCTGAATATAAAAGACCGCGAAATCCTAATAAGATTCTAGAAGACCATTTCATATCGCAAATGATTTTGCAGTGCCTGTTCCTTGAATGTTAACATTTTCCAAAAAAGAATTTTACCCTACAGTGGGTACTAGTATCTCGCTTCCATTTTTTCCTTTACAATGAAATTTCAAAACATTTTGTTTTTATTTTACCAAACTATTCTAGTGATATGGATAGTTAGAGTCTGTCTGCATAAGTTTTCTATGTATCCAATGTCCGTCTGGAGTTCTGCAATAGATTAAAAGTGAAGCTGTTAACTGAGCCCTATCGCCCTAACATCTGGCTAGAACATGGCGAGTAAACTTCTTGTTAGAAGAAGGTTTACTTCGCATAATACTTACTTCGGTTTACATATATATATAATATTATTATAGTATATTATATATTAGTATATATATTATATATATATAATATATATATATATATAAATATATATAATATATATATATAATATATATATATATATATAATATAACAGAACATCGATATTTTACAAGAACGTGATAGAAACAATACTAATAAAAAAATAAAAATAATATAAAATTATCTGAAGATATTAAACTTCAATCTTAGCTTTGTCTTCCTCATATTCTTCCTTCCTCTTAGAATTCTTCAACCTTCTTTAAATCATAGATCATCGAAGAATATGCATTAAGCAAGTACTTGCATATATCATGGATAAATTCTTTCAACCTCTTCCTTTCTTCCTGCTTCCTTTCTTTTTTTCTTTGGTTTCTCCCTGTTCCATTCAGAAATTATTAACAATGGACTAATGGAGAACATTCAATACAATTTACTTCTGACTGATCCTACATTGTTTTCATTATTTTTGCCATTTATATATTCTTCTTCTCCTTCTTCATAATTTTTCAGACAACTTCAGCATTTTCAACACAATGCTTCGGACATCAACATCGGAACAAAACAGCAGAGCAGCATACAATGAAATAGAACCTTGTAATTTTCTTTGATAGTTGCCACAGTATATTATATAATAAGATAAATATATATAGTATTATTAATATATATATATAATAATATATCAATATATATATATTATATATAATAATTATTATATTATATATATATAGTATAATTATATATATATATATAATAATACATATATAATATATATATATATAATTATATTACTATAATAATTTATATATACTATATATAATATTATATATATAATTATAATATGTATATATATATATATTAATTATATATATATATATATAATAAGTATATATATAATAGTAGAAATATATATATATAATATATATATCATTCATATATATTCCGGTAATATATAAGCTATGAATTCAATAATAAGGATAGATAGATAGATAGATAGATAGATAGATTAGATAGATGAGCTAGATAAGAAAACTTAACTTACTATAGAACATTGTATCGGTGAAAACATACAATACATACATACATACAAGAATATGTGTGTGTATGTGCGTATGTGTATGCGCTGTGTATAGATGGTATAGTAAGTGCAATGTGTGTGCGAAAGATTGAGCGAGCTGTATGTTTCGCAATTCACAAGCCGCATTACAGAACTTATGACGTCTTTTCCACACCTGATACCTTGGCAATAAAAACATCACTTGTAATTATATATATATCAATCACTTTATCGTGGTCCTGCTACAGCGCAATTAGTAGTATACGAGGGTAAGACATCTCGACGAGCAGGAACGACAATGGTCGGATACAGACTGAAAAAATAAGTATTTTTTAAAGCTATAAAAAAAAAAACTGAATATGTTTTCTCCAATCTGTGAATAACTGATTATTAT
>JABUQX010066671.1:0-38468 GCA_015478945.1 Trachelipus rathkii | reverse complement strand
TTATATATCACTACCACACATATTTATCATTCAATAGTCTTTGTGTATGATATGAAATGAGAAAGATAGGCTTATATATTATTAAGGTATATTAAAGGTTAGTTTACTAATTAATAAAAACGATGTAGTTTTTAAGCATTAATTTTCTCCACAAATATAAATCAGACAAATATTTCATCGAACCAAACTTTATTTATTATTCAACAACTAATCTCTATTAGATGATTATGAAAGATTATAGCTGTTCATGGATTATATGTATGCGAAGTTTTATTAATCTTTCTTATAACAGCTCTAATATTTTATACTTATCAATTATATATAATATAATTCAACTAATAAAATATAATTAATTTATATCAGAGATTGGGATTTCTACTAATTTTTAGGCTTATAAATATAATGACCGTTAGAGTTAATAAAAAATCATAATTGACGCTCCAAATATGCATCAAAAGCGTATTAATGAAGCTATTCTTCCTCGACAGTAATTGAAGAATCTATACAATAATCGATATCGGAATTAAAAATTTCGATATTAGGTTTATACGATAATCGTATTATTTCGCATAAAATCAATAAATGAGTGGTAAATATATTTATTTAATACATTAAATTTGCTTTTAAACATGATAAAACTTTCTACAGTAGGCATGAAATAAAAAACACTAAAAACAATAAAAGAGATTTGAGGTTAACTTGACCACTTGGGGAAAGCTTTCAAAGTGTCGATATCACCTCATCGATTAAAAATGGGTATGTTGCTGATATGTTACTGCGGTAGCTCTGATCATATTTTATGTATAAAAAAATGTGTAAAAGTATTATTCTTTTTTTTTTTTTAAAAGATGTAATTAAATTATTCTTCAATTGATAAATATAAAGCTAGGCTAAATGTGCAAGCAACCTTGACCTTAATTGTTTCCTGTAATGCATAAAGTAAAATAAATAAGAATTAAAAATATCACAGCGGACTAAAAGTATATAAACATAGTAGGCGCTTTTGAATGTTTGCTACAACGGCTTTTATGATATGGAAAGAATGTTATATCCTCGAACTTATCCCATTATGATTGTGAGATCAATCAAGACGCACATCTCTGTAGAGAAACTAAAAAAGTCGATTCTTATTAGCTTACATTAACATATTGGATGTAGAGGGGTGAGTTCGATGAAATCTTTCTACACATTAGATCATGCCAAGAGAGCACTATAGTAGTAAAAAAGAGACGAGCGACTTCTTATTATCTGGAATATGTGTCTTATCGAGTATTATGGTAGTAGCAAAGTTGTTTAGAGGCAGTTCTATAATGCATACGTGAATTAAAACCGACTTAGAATATGAATAGTACACATGTCGCGAGACATTAGGAATGTATTAGAATGCAATTTCACTTTTGGCGATGACCAGTCACCTGACCGGAAATATATGTCAACATCAGTTATATAAGTAAGAATTAGTAGCACCGAGCTGTGCTAGATTGAAATATGAGCCATCTATTGCATACGATTTGTGATAAAGCGTTTTCTTATGCTCAAAATGTCTAGTTAGTTTGTATCATAGTGAGCCACATATAAACCCAATTCACATACGAGTTAGTCTCTTTTAGAGTGAGTTGTACGCAATTACGTGGTATACGCTAAAGGAACATTACGTGTAAGTGAAGATTCTGGTAGAGAGAACTCAGATTACACGATCGCGAGGCTTATGAGCACAACTCTTTCACGTCTGAGAGAGATCAGTTACAATTCTAGTAAAATGATACAATCACCTAGAGGGTTACAAGACGCTGTGAGCTGAGTGCTGTTTCAATATGCGCCTGTACCTACTCAGTGTAGTAGGCATAATTCACGCTGTCGTGGGAATTCGTCTAAGAACGAGCAGACAACAGGTCTCACTCATTTGAGATCACTTATACGAGAAAGCTGCAATATACTATTAGCTTATACTATGTAGAGTGATGGGCATAGGTAATATACAGCACATCAATCCTCTCATAAACGTCAAGAGGTGCTATTAGCGGAAAATAGATAGACTTCTGTGAGAGATAAATACCCGACTAACAAATGTCGTATGACCTCGTAAAATACCTATGCGTTCCTGTGAGTCGACTAAGCGTAACCGCAAGTAAAGAACTCTTAATCACACTTCCCCTTACAACTAAGGTGCGAACATGAGGACGACTGCTCGATCGAAGACAAGTTATAACGGACTATGTTAAGGCCAGCACGATGAGTATTAAAGGAATGCGAATTTTCGATCTCAAAAAATCATAGTAGCAATAGCGCTGAACAGCACAAGATACTAAGTCTGTTCACCGGCTTGTGCCTACTTGGTCGTTGACGAAACACCCAAGGAAAAGATATGACCGCATATATGAATGGCATCTTTTGCACATTAGCTACACTTTCAATGTAATAATTAGTCGCACTCGATATTTGAGGAATGGAGTATGAACATTCTGGATTAGAAAATCGCGTGTCTCAGAATGATAGATTTCCAAAACTTAGTGACTCTCTATCCACTCTACGATGCCGAGATATAAACATGCTATCCCGAAAGACTATTGAGATGACGCAAATCGGTGAAATGTATAGTACCAGAGAGTGAATCCTTGTTTTTTATATCAATAAAGATAGCACGCGAGAGCGGAATATTAGATAATTATTAAAATAACAAAAACGACAAGAAAAATAACACGTGTAAGAAAATAAGATTTGTAAACTCTGCCTAGATTACATTTAAGATACATATATAAAAAAATTATGGCTGATTCTGCTATTTGGTTACCGCTCCCTTCCTAAATCTATTGAAAATTACAAGAGCAAAAAATAGATATGCTCTTTTTATGATAAAATCAATGTTACATAAGAAAAATCATAAATTATACGAGCCTAAAGAAGATGGATACCATATATGTTACATATCACTTCGAGTGACGTCACAACGAAAATAATAGAGAAATAATAATGGAACACAAGATATGAGATAAGAAAAACTGATTCCATTCAGATGATCCAAGAGAGTTATACATGTTAACTTATTAACGATAAATTAAGTGAGTTAGCATAACTCACAGTATATAAATGATATCATGATATCTCAAAATATATATATATAATAAAAGGTTATTGTCAAATATTATTACTATATAAATATTATATACAATAATATTATAAAATTATAAAATAATTAAAGATGAATGTAAATGAATTAATAGAAAATTGGTACCTATACTTGATATACTTATACATATAGTTTTTAATTTAATCATTAACAATGATTGTATAATTTAGAGAGAAATGTATGAGCATCAATCTCAAGATAAAGAGAAGGAGTCGTATCAGAGGTAAATGTTCACTAATTGCAGCTGTCCTTAGTCAAACAGAAACACAGAACTCATTATTTAATTGAGGATGAGGGTATTTAATTGAGCAAATATAATAGAGGACCTAGTAGTGATTAAATTATTTATTTCATTGAATTTTTCACTTATATGGTCACATTATTCTCACTAAGTATAAAATTAATTATCTTATTATTATCTTCAATATATGAATTATATTATGAGTTGATAATACTTTTTTTTGTGACATTCTCAAACTTGAATTCAATCATTAGTATTTCAGTTTGAGATCGCTGCAAAACCTGATGGACTGACTCACGACACGCAATCAAAAATGCTGTATTGTAGACAAACAATCTGTTATTATTTAATTGTAATATCGAAAGGCCATTTTAAATCATTTCAACAATGGAACAGAAAACCAAAACGTTATAGCACTATTGTCTGCTAAGCGGAGATTAACCCTACATATTAATATAAAATATATATAACTCATGTGTCGAGTAGATATCATAATAGAACACTTATCGACTCCTTAATGACAATAGGTGTTTAGATGAGAAATGACATATAATATCACCAAACGGTGTTTCTATATTTTCACTACTTATTATATTATAACGTTTAATTTAATATGTAAAGCACCTCAGGAATATCACTCTTATGAAGTTCTGCGCGTTCAAGTTTCATCATGCCCTATAATATAAAGCCGTAAAATTACATTTTGTGCTTACAGAGTATTAGTATTACATATTACTTGGTTCATATCAGAATTGATAAATTAAGACAAAACATATAATAGAGAAAAGAGAGAATACATATTAAATATAATCTATATTGATATATAATAAGTTACCTAATATGGATAAATGAGTATGAACAATTATTTTATGATATGTAAATGATGAACATATAGTTATTATATTATAGTGGTTTACCAAAGATGTATTAGTTAATTAAAATAAGTAAATGTGAATTAATTTTTTTATTGTATTAAAGAAAGATATAGTGAGCACCCCATTTCAATTTAAAAAAAGATATAGCATACTACATATCTATGCTAAAATTTTTGATCTGAGATAGGATGAACACACTAACAATTGTCAATCTTTATGTTTTAACAACTTTATAAAAAATGTGTCTTGAGTTTGTCTTAGAAAGGAATATCAACCCTAACTACTAGATTCTAAAATCCTATTTGTACCAGCGCGTAATGAGAACCCTAATATGACTTTCCACCACTATTAAAGAGCTATTAATAGTCAGACTGTGCTTTATCATGCGAAAAATCAGAGAAACATACTTTAGTACCACCCACTAAGTTAACAGTCATAGACATGGATCATTCGAAACGGTGGAGGGAAAGGGTTCAACCATTAAGAACACAGTGGCTTTAACCCTGCATCGTGTTTCGCGAGATAATAAATGAATCCGTATTGAAATCAAACCAGCATTTTTATACCAACCCAGTGCGTCCCAAACTCTTCTCTGCGTTGTTCCTACGCACTTCCTCTCTTGTCTCTGTCCAGTCCTGTGTTCACACTTGTACTTCTCTGTGCTCGTTCATAAGCACGTAACTATTTTAGGAGGACGCGTGTCAATAGCGTAATATACGAGAGGTCGTTTGATCTCGTTAGGTGAGCAGATAAGACCTACACACGATATGAATATCAATCTAACGCTAAGATTAGGGATTTTACTACAATGCGGGTGTTCTCCTAGATGTTCTCATAAGAAAGCGCGGTGGAATTGTATAGATTGGGTCATTATGCACAATGATGTGCGGCAGAATTATGTGTATGTGGATATGGGTATCATGTGATCAGAAAGCCGGCAAGATCGAGAATTATCCTGAATTCAAAAAGAGAGCATACCGTTAAAAAATACAAATTGTCACACGATACACAGTATACAGCATTCAAAAGATGGTGATATATTGAATAATTGTTAATTATCATATCAAAGTCTGAAAGCCATAGATAGCGGACAACAAATTAAGAATTTTTTGTTTAAGTGAGAGAGAGCAGTACGTCGATCATAACATTAGAGAGTAGTAATTATCATTACATTGTAAAGTGTATCTGAAATCGCGTATTGTCATATTACATTATCAAATATTTCATCGCCCAACCATACTAATAAATTGAACAAAGAAGATCATGTTCATTATAGAACTATACATCACTTATAATATATAATAATATTTAATCCTTTATATGTATTCAGTGATACTAATAACGGAATGAAATACTATATAATACTTGGTGGTCTACTCACTATATCAGAAAATAAACTAAATTAAGTATAGTATACGATATAAGTACCGCAGACATGTAATATCTATATTCACAAGAATATTGGTATCATCAAATGAACAAAATATTATCTATATTGGTGCATATGCTTTACATTAAGATTACTTATTATCCTCCTCTAAAGATCAGTTATATATTACTATTACACTGTCTACATTAACGTGAACAGATAACACTAATAAATAATAACATAATATTTAATCTCCCTCGTTGTAAAAATGTTATTAATGAATAAATATACACGAATAATGTACAATACATGATGTAGAATGAACGACTATTGAAATAGTAGTGTATTAATACATCACAACACCTGAAATTCAATTGCAAATATAGAGATAGTATATTACGAAATATCTATATAATATTTCGAAGTTATTATGTAGAGTCGTTTAATAAAGAGAAAGTAGAAGTTCTGTTTATTTGAAGGATATGTGAACTACTTCCTAAATATATAATAATAAGAGACAGAGTAGATCTATGTCTACCAAAATATAATAATTCCGAGGAATGAATCCTGATATTCGAGGAAAAACTAACGAGTTATTATTACCTACTTTTATTTCAAAAGAAATAGGAAGCGTGTGTACATTTAGATATTAATCCTAAATATCAAGAAAAATCCTGGGGATGCGATTTACATTGCAAAATTTTGAGTCTAATTCATCCTTTGGGAAAGATTTGTCAACAAAAATTAAACACTCATAAAGAATAGATGTAGTTTAATTATACTATGATAAGATCAAAGTATATAGTAGTAAACTAATAAAACCAAAGCCTGATAATATTGAATAAGGTCTAAGCTAATGAAATATTACCTAATATATGAGCAAGATGATTTTCCATGATAAAAGATATCATAAAAAAATGCGGTAGTACGGATATACTGACTTATCATCAACTGCTACAAATATTCCAATCGCATCGTTTACAACTGCATATAAGCGCGTTAATAATAATAAATCATATATGAGTATATTATACGTAACAATAAGATTATCACATACTAATAAGTGCACATTGTACTTATAGCGATCTACAAAGACTTACTGATATTTATTGTCTGACTGAGTAGAATATAATACGTAATGTAAAGTTATTCCTCGAGAAACAGGATAAACTATTTATATGATATGAACTATCAGGTAATGAAATAGCAGATTATGGATCTCACGTAGTAAGAGTACTCTATACGCTGAATTCTTTGTGTGATGTACTGGGTATATACAATATATATTAATTATGTCTAGATTAGAAATAAGAACTGCGATCGGAAATATAAAATATATTGTACAAAGCCAAATGGCCTATACAATCAAGTAGAATGAATGACTATCATTTTTGAAAAAACTATGACACAAGTTTTGAATCATAAGTATCCGATAGATAAATGTAAACATATATATATAGGAGCCATGATGAACATTATAGGATGAATCAAAAACATGATGTTAACTATAGATGAAAGCTAATATGTAATAGTAATATCAAATTGGGATAAATGTCGAATGGATATATAGATGATCGCATACTGAAAATAACGCATTATATGACTCATATTACACCTATATAAAAAGGCGTACATCGAATAGACGAATCAACAGAGAAATTCATCAAATTATCGCAAATATTTACACGAGAGTAACAGAGGAGGGGTTATGCTATATATATAGTATTTACCTATTCTACAAACTTCAGCCCGGAAAATATGGAGGTGTTATATTGTATCCGGGACCAAGAATGATGCCATAAACATACAGTACTGATTAAAGCGGTTTTAGTATACAACAATTCCTTTATACTGAACATCATACCTAATTAGGGTATTAAGTGAGGTACTATTTATACTCCATTTAATATATATATATTAAAATAATCTACATTACCTAATATATATATTTAGAAAAATGTTTATAGTATTTTATTACTAGTACCAAATTATGTTGAATAAATTAATGTAAATAACGAAAATTTATATAATTAACCATATCTTAATTATTATCAACTATTTATTGCTGAATTATCAATATATATTAATACGATAAACAATGTATTGTGATGTTGAGTTAGTTGATGTGCGCAGCGCCGCGTGTGTGTGTGTTTGTTGAGTGGGCGTGGTGTAGTATGCGTGTGATGTGTATGTGTGTGTGTGGGTGAGTGTTTTGAGTGGTGTAGTTGATGTGTGTATGGTTAGTATGGCAATAAATGATTAGGTATTTGTATATAGCTCATTGTTATAATTTAATATAATATATTAATAATATATATATATATTATATATATAATAATATATCATTAATATAATATTAATATATATATATATAATAATATAATTATATATATATATATATATATACATATATATAAAATAATATATATATATAATATTATATTAATATATCATATTATATTACACTCATCTATTGAATATTTAATAATAAATTAGTTATCTAAAATAAATTATAATTAATTATAATAATAATAATAATTATAATATATAAATAATAATAATATATATAAATAATGAAATCAATAATAACTACTGTTTATCGATAAACAAGATGTTAACGTATAGGACATAATAAATTATAATAATTCATCATTAAACACATATTATTTATATACTTTTCTCATATATGAAGTGTCAAAATAATATATTATAGATTTAATGAGGCTCCATTCCTCGAATTCATTGGCCTTATATGACCGTGATGGTTCTAAGCTTAAATACATAGTCTTCTACATATTGGTTATACCTATATATATATTATAAGAGACTAAGCCACGATACACAATGCTGTAAAGACGTGTGGGTTGTAGCCCCCACGACAATTTAAACCATGTTCTCAGACATGTTCTCAGACATGCATTTTCCATAATATGAAAAATGAGTATAATTGGGTTATATTAAAATTACCAAATAATTTTACACAAATAATATCCAGAATACTAATAATTGTAAAATTAAATAAAAATTAAATAATAATACAATTAAAATATAATATATAATATATAATAATTATAATATAAATATATAAATTAATATATATATTATATAAATAATTATAATCTAAATAAAATAATATTTATTTAATAATAAATTATATAATTAATATATTTGTATGTGTTTGATATTTATAGTATAATGAATTAAGATTGACTTAAGATTTGACTTCTATGACTGGTAAGTTATATCTGAAACTGTCTAATTTAGTTACCTATATGTTAATTGTAGTAAGCTGTAATAGTAAGTTTCATATGAGTTAGGTAATGAGATATAACTATATTTTGTTATAGTTTTCACAAATATATTACCATGTTAATGTTAAATAAAATTAATATCAATTATTCATTATTGTAGATGAAAATGTATTGAAACTATAAGTGTCTTGAATATATATAATTTTCATTTTAATACTTTAAACGTTAAATTATATATTTGACAACTATAAACTAAATATACAACTATACAATCACAACATACAACATAACAATCAACAAACAACAAAAATAATAATCATTATCAACAACTTGACAATAACAATAATGCAAATCAATCAATATAACTAGTCATCAATATACTAATTTCAACACAACACAACTAATAGTACTTAATAGCATAGCAAATAGAATATTACATTGTATTTATGATATACAAATATTAAGAACTCATGATATACTAAATATAGATTCAAAATAAGATCAAATAGATATCTTAGCTAATGGATAAGTAGTAAGGATATGGTAAGGAACTGTTTTACGATTAACTGATATTTAAACTGATTTACCTGCTTAGGGAGTAATGTATAATAATGTCACATAATTTTTAAGTGTATAAACATAAAAAGAATAACTTTATTTATATAAATTAAAAAACAAATTATTTAAAGAAAACCAAAAAGAATATAATAAAAATGATTTATTGTATATATATATTAATTATATACAATAAATGACTGAATCAAATAGGATCATTGATCATTAGATATCTATATAAATAGAGATACATATAGGAAGGTAGATATAGTAAGGGATGGCTTGGAGGGCATAGTATTTTAGTAATATAACTGATTATCATTATATTTATACTGCTTTAGGTGATATTAGTAAATAAATATACAAATTTTTATTAAAGTTATATATTACTAAATCTTAATCAGTAAGTATACACTAATGGATCAGAATCAGTAAAAACAAATGATGACTAGAAGAAATAAACAAAAAATTATAAATAATTAAAAGTTTTATTTGTTAGTATTATTATTATATACAAATATGACTTGATAAGACTCATAGGACATCAAACTTCTTTAATTCAATATAGATTAATAATAAATCACTGAGATGGGTTAGACGGGTATGGTAATGACCAGTTTATTGATTTATACTGATATCTACTATAGAGATGTACTGCCTTATATTTAATACTGATTTAACTGTAATATTTATTTAGCTTTTAGGGATATTAGTAAATATAAATACGATTAAATATTATATAGAAGTTTATATATAAAATAATTAAAATAGGTGGATAAGTGGCAATATTTTTAAGCTTTTTAGAGCTGAGGTATATCAGATGTTTAATCTTGTATAACAATTTTGCCGCCTCTCAAGAAATAGAAAATATAATACCAAAAATATTGCCAACTGAATTGCACTGCCTGGTGCAAATAATGAAATTTTATAGATATCATTTTTAGATTAGAATGCGCGAACAGTAATGTTGAGAGAAGATTTCTCAAGTTTATCGAGACCATGGAGTTCTATTAACCAATTGAATTTCATGATCTGTATATGTGTTAATTGTGTTAAAAAAAATTTCCACAACTATATTGCAGCTTTTTTTATCATTAATGTTATTATTATGGATACTATGACATAGTAAGGCATATTATTAATAGTTAGGTATTAAAGCGTCGAGAAAAGAAAGAGTAAGGGTGTTTATAGGAGAAAACAAAAACAAATAAATAAGTTTCTGAGAGGTTGAATTGGTTAGACGGAGTAAAGATGGAGCTGCACTTGAATTGACTTATAGATCTAATTGTTTAAGAATCAGATACAATGTTAATATTATAGCTATTAGTAATGAGTTCGTGGAAGGTGTCGGGGAGAGAAAGTTGTGTTATGTGATAGATTATACTGTAGTATGAGTCGTTTGGGCAGATTTAGTCGCTGTAAGCTTAAGAGTAATGGGTATATCTAGGAAGGTCAAAATATTGTTGTTAAATGATAAGGTGATCCTAAGAGCGAGTTAGGTAGAGAGAAAGTACTGCTAATTTTTTTGAAGATAAACAAAATCTGAAAAAGGTTTGGTAGAAGAGAAACATGAGACGACAAAGTAAACGAAGACTCAAAAATATTATTGAGAGGCGTCTTGAATAGCTGTAAAAGAGAATGTCGAACGATGATGAACACAAATAGAGAGAAAGTTATAAAGATAGAATTATTATTAGGAAGTGAGAATAAGATAAGAAAGAATAAATGAGACGATATAATCCATATCCTATTGAGAGTTGTAATACAAAGGTAAAAGACTTAGAGCACGCTAGTGAGATCATAGCAAAATAGATGTCAGAAAATGTACATGTGGTACCTAAGAGTAGTTGATAGATATAAAAGAAGGAAACTTAGTATTGTAGAATCACAAAGATATATATAACTTAAAAGATGATAAGCTGTTTCAGAATGATAATAACTCATGGGGTACTTAATACTCTCTGTAGATAAAAATAAATAAATATGAATTGATATGAGGAAAAAAATAATCTGTTGAGTTCTCAAAGATATTGTAGGGTTTCCGAACGAAAAAAGAGAAATAAAATATAAAATAAAATATATATGAGATCTCCGAGAGAGGCACCAAGAAAGCAAGATGAAAGAGGCAGAAGAGGCAAAGAGAGAAAAGGAATTATGATGATAATATGTAAAATTTGGAATTAAAAAATTTGAGAAATAGTATATAAAATGATAAATATATCGAGCGAAATGTGAGAAATTGTTGAAATATATATCGATATAGAGAGAAATTGAGAATTATAGAGTTAGAATATAAATTTATAAATTTTATATTTTAATATATTAAATTTAAATTTAAAAAAAAAATGAGATAATTTATGAAATTTATAGAGAATTAAGACAAATTATTATAATAGGTTAGAAATATTGAATTGGGAAATTATATAAATTTTGAGAGAGAAACTAATTAGAAGAGAAATTGAGTAATTAGTTATACTTGTTGGAGAAAAATAGAGTCAGGATGCAGAATTTGAAAATATAAATGTCAAGTCTTCACATTTAGAGGAGATAACGCGAACACTATTTAGGGAGCAAGAATCTCTCTATATATGCAGTTTAGGGACGTAGAATGCTATAGTATGGGGATATACAGGAGATAGTCAAGGGTATCACCTGAGACACTTAGGAGATTTGCTAAAGTCGCGCTAACAATTAGACTTAGATATAACGAAACTATCATTAATCTAATCCGAGGCGGTATGCCCAGCGATAGAGGTGGCTCAGCAAGGCGCCTTCAGCATACGCATGGGAACACCCTCCGACGTTATGAGAGGAAGGATGATGCTCGCTCCGGGCTTTCCCAAGAATCTGCATCTTAGGTCCATGTCTCTTTTATCTTTCTCCTATATCTCATTCCGTTCTCTTCCTCGTGCTAAATTTATTGTATCTCTTTGCGCCCTATCTTCCTCCATTTCTCCTACTTTCTCCTCTCTGTGTTTGGTCAAGGTCGACAGGTAAGACGAGTATTATTTTATTTTAACTGTATCCAAATGATCGGCCGACCTCATATACCCCTCTCGTTATGGGGTCCCAGACACCTACTTTACGGACTTTAAACCGTCATTTTACGATGAGATATCTAACAGGTTCTTCAAACAATATATAATTATGTAATAGTAAATTAAGTAGGAAACTAAACGAATATTTATTAACTTATCACGGCTAACTAGAGCATCCAGCTCCTAACACCGGTACCTGAATGCCTAAACTACCGAGACTTACCTTCAGACTGCATGAACTCCTTCCTCACAACTCTATTTCTCATCTCTGAATTCCATCAATTTATCCTCTCATCTCCTCCTATGTTATATTACTACGATCACTCACCAATTCATACCTTATTCATTCTCCTTTTGATTTTTGCATTTCACAATGAATTCTTACTTTTATTCAAGAAATGGGAGTGACCCCTCTACCGGGGGGTTCTCCGGAACCCGAAACGCAAATCCCGACTCGAATCTTCTCCAACCCGCCTTACTCTTCACACCTCAAATTCTAGCCTTCATAAATGATACGTCAATTTATAATTTTTAGGGGGAGTGTGGCACCCCTTAATGATAAGTGATGCGGAATGCGGGGCATATGACGGTTTAATATTATAATATATAAAATTTATAATATATTATATATATATATATATATATGCTATATATAATATTATAAATTATAATATATTATATATATATATATATCTATATATAATTATATATATATATTATATATATATATATATATATATATATTTAATATTATATAATATATCATATAATATATATATATTAAATAATATATATATTTATTTAATATATTAATATATATAATATATATATATATAAGAATATATTAAATTAAAATATTAGTAAAATTTCTAAAATAATTTATTACTTTAAAGCGAGATTACGTTGTATATCTGTAGTCCTTAATAAATGCTCATAAGATAATATAAAAATATTAATATAATACAATAAATAAATTATATATATTATTTCATATGAAAAATAAGTTTTTTTTTAAAAGTACATTTTCAAATTTTCATCGTCCTTCTATACACACTAATTACTTAAAGTATATCTAATAATTTCTCATTATCAGTTTTGAATTTTGTAAAAAAAAATTTATCCACTGAATATATATATATATAATATTATATATATAATATTATTTACTATTATATAATATAAATATATAAATAATATTTATTTATTGATTATTATTTTTTATTTTAAATATTTATTATTTATTTATTTTTCTTCGAAAATTTCACGACATTTTTCTTATCCTATAATGGTAAAAATAGTATTAATAATTTAAATATTAATTATTAAAATAAATATTAAAACTATGATATTGAGCTTCAAATAAAATTATTGATAATATTTATTAAAATTGATGTGTGGTTTCGGAGACCAAAAAATTCCTATAGGCGTCATACTAAATATTCTCGCGGCAAAGAATATCGAGAGATCAGTAGTAACGAAGAATACTCCTCACACTGGGGCTAAACTCCCGGGTCTTATACATCGAAGGTTAACTAGCGTTTTTACTTGGAGACGTTATTATATTAGGATTTAGGATGTAACATACTGTTTTACTCTAATTAGATATTTGTCTCTCCACCACACGTATCAAAGGTTAAAGAGTATGATTCAGAATTAATTATAAATTATATATGAAGGTTTATAATGTCTTCATTTGTTCGATAAATGTATGGATAAGATTTCGTTTTTTACGGATTTATTAAACAGGAGCTCAAAGATCCACAATAATTAGAAATAGGTGCAAATGGTAGTATAGATGAAGTTTTAAAGAGGAAACTTTCGTAAAGAGATGACTGGTATATACAATAGCATTGGATAGTTCTAAAAATTGAGAACGAAATAATAACACTAAGTAAAAAATTCAAAATTACTACGGTCATAGGTAGCGAATTTATGATTAAGAACTCGACTATATCTCAAAAGGATACTCCTTGGTGCAAAATCGAGAGTTATATTCTTCAAATTTATTATGAGAATCACAGAGATCAGTAAAGAGGGGGGTAAAAAACCAAATTTACGACATCTTTGGAAGTATTCTATATGTTAACAGACCTTGGAAATCGGATGCTCCGTACCTTAGACCGAGTATACTTCTGGGGATCATATCCGAATTAAAGAAGCGCTCTATATTCCCTTAGAGTGGAGGAGAACATACGGGGATATAGATTCTAAACGAAATAAATCAAATAATGTTGCAGGATAAAATATGCTTGGCTAACACATTTTATGCACACATTGCGAATCGACATATACAGTGATGAGGCGATTGCTGAGTGTGCAAGACATTTTCGTCGGCTTGCTAAATTTAGCAAGAATTGACGTGAAAGGTGTAGCATATATTACCGGTTAGCGATCAGTGTTTAATATAATCAGTGTAGATTATCAAACTAGATATATATTTTTATTTAAGACAATTTAAATAATGCAATTCTATTTGATTAATGTATAGATATGTTATGTATATAATATATATATAATGTAAGTATGTGTGTGTATATATATATATATATATAATATATATTAATATATATAAATATTTATATTTAAAATATAATTTTTATATCAAGTTGCAAAAAATAAGTCTCACTCAGGTATCCGATTAAACCTGTACTCTACAATGGTTTTAGCTGAGAACGCTTTAAATATTTTATAAGGTAACATGCCTTTAGGTAAAAACATAAACTAAGGGGCAGATTTCAAAATTCCTTTAAATTTTTTTAAAACTAATTGTACTAATTATTTAGGTAGAGTCTATTCACATAGCTTTCAGCCTAAGGAGCACTCTGTCAGTGTGTTACTAATAGAATAAGTCTAGATAAAGAAATATTAACTAAGGATAATAAAGAATTTATCAAACAGGTAATATTAGAAAGTTTTTGGATTAATTATTAATAAATGATCTGGAGTCAAGATGTTGTTTAAAATGGGATCTATAATCAAGCAGTAATTGTCTCTATTTAACAGTTTTTGTGTTGTTTAAACAGAAAGATCGGTAAGCTTTTCTAAGGTTAAGTTCTATGTAATTAAGGTTGTCCATTGTGAGTGATATTATTGCTATTGGTTTTGGAGCTCTATGTAGTGGGAGGGCAGAGTGGTTTGTCTGTAAGATCATATTTGTGTTAATATTGTCTGCGATGGAAGTCATGAGTTTCTCCACTATTACAGTTAAGGCAAGGGATCTTGTAAATGCATTGTGAAGTAGAGGGAATATGATGTGTGTGTGAGGTTTGAGAAATTACTTAAAGAGGTATTGGGAGGTGTGTGATATTGATGGTGTTGGTAAGATTTTTACAGAGTTATGTATTGTGTTAGTAAGCGGGAAAAGATTTAAAAGGTGTTTAAGCTGTGATTATTGTTAATATTTTTGCTTAACGTAAAGCTTTGAAAATGATGTGGGAAGGATATCTTCAAAAATCGTCTACCTCGCTCAATTCAACCAGGTGGAACTTTCATTCAAGATTTGAATACAGTTTTTGAACATATTGACGAAATAAAAGAAATGTTAATGATTATATTAATGGGGAGAATTTCCGACGTAAATAACAATTAACCCTTGCGTTAGGTCACTAATCATAAATTATTGAGGGTAAATAATTTCAATCTGGCATATTCTTTTTTTCAATAAAATCAGTAGACTTTTTTTAATGGCGGCTTGAAAAATAAAGGTCACTTGATCCCCTCAGTATCAAGATGTTCATTGATAAATTTGAGTGGAAAATTCTTTAAATAAGGGAAGCAGGAGACAATATAAAACTTGGAAAAGAGAAGAAAAACGTATCCCCGAATTAAATCGAGAGGCTAAAGAGATTGGGACTGAGATATTGTCAGAAAAGTATAGTTAGGGACTCCAGGACATTTAAATGTTGCCACGTTATTTCTGCGGAAATGTTTCCTCAGTATATGATCTTTCCTGAGAAAAATGTAATGAAACCTGTAAAGTGTACACTTATTGACATAAACATAACTTAAAAACAGAATAGATCTTTAATATAGTACGTAGATCAATTTTCGTCTGCTCTGCCAGGAGCCCATTATTATGTCATGACTGAAACGCAGCTGATCAACAAACTACTCTCGCGGGAAGCTCATTCACATTTCTATAACATTTTGATGACTACGTCCGCAGTTGAGTGCTATTTTTCAACCATATTTAAAAAGGATTAAAAACCTTTCTTAGAACATGGCCTGGGTTACTGTTTCGATCGATTTTATAATAATTTAATAATAAAGTATGGAAAAATTTGGACTTTCTTTTTCAATAGAAATTGTAAGTAAGTTACTAAACTTTTAAAATATTGTAATTTTTTAATTTTCTAGTATGCTTTACGGTCATCAATGCTCTCTTTTTGAAACACACAACGCACCACACACCACACACACACACACACACACACACACACACACACACATATATATAAAAAAGTATATATATAAAAGAAGGTGTACATATCTCTGTATATAATATATATTATATATATTATATATGTCTGTTATTCAAATAATATTTTGGGTATGTATTTTTTTCTCGTGTGTGTGTGAGTAAAATGCAACTACCAATAATTTTTAGGACGAAGAGATAGATATAAATAGATATATAATTATATATATATATATATATATATATAATATATATTATATAGATTAACTCATATGAAGTATAATATATATATATATATATATATATATTCGTGTAATCTAAGTAGCTAAAAGATCTTGCACCTAACTCATGACAACATAACTTTTCAAAACTGAAAGGGTATTTATATAAATGAGAAAACAGATTAAGAAAAGATGTCAACTCGAGTATTTCGACTTTTATGGGCAAGGGTAATGAGATTTTGCTGTAAAACTGAAAAATCGAAAATAATTTATTATTTAATAATAGCAAATTTCCCTATTCTTACTACTGTTAACATACCATATAATTATTAAACAATTTATTGAGAGAAAATATAAAAAATAACTCTGAGGCAATGTATCTATGTATCTTAAGAAAATCCTTTTTATTTAGTCTGCAAAATATCTATGATACTTCTCAGGATCGATTGATAATCTTCTTGGTTTTTATTCACTCTCGAGGAAGGGTATTCACTCTGTCAGTGTGACTAGCAACTTCTTCCTTTTGGTGTCTAAGCTTTTACTCCTAGAGGTCTTTTTATTTAAGATCTTGCTTCTCGGTATTGGTTTTAAATGCCTACTAAGCTTTGAGTTGTACTCACACAGGAAGGGTTTTCACCTTATAAGTGGGACCAGCACCTTCTTCTATCTGGCCTTTAAACTCTTTTTTTTTCTATAGTTTCCTTGAAAATTATGCTTTTTGGCGCATTGGTTTCCAATGCTAACCCTTAAGTTGTTCAAACAATGAAATTGAAGGGCATCGTTACTATATATTTCGCCCTTTTGCTTATCTATGCAAAGAAATTTTTCAATTGAACTAACTAAGCCGAAATATCCGCAGCTTACCAAGTAGAAATCATTAATTTATTACTGAAAGATTAAAAGAGCATGGGAAGCCTTTCTAATATTTTGGATTTAAGAAATTTTTACTACCAAAATTTGACACTGCGCGTCCAGTATCAGGTTACTTCTAGTCACGGGAAAAGTATATTATACAAAAAGAAATGCAATTTCCATCTCAATATATTAATTTTTGTTTTCTTTACTGTTTCACGACAAAGCATTGAACCATCATTATATTACTTTTTTTATATGTCGAACACCTCTCAGTCCCTGTCCCATTATACAGATAGGAGAAAACCAATATCATTATTATAGTAAAGTTTGGAACGGTCTTCTCTCATCTCTTTCCCCATTTCCTTAGACTTGCACACTATCAAGCGTCGTGTGTCTGGGCATGTCTACTTTTAATTCCGATTCGAATATGTAATTTATTTTCCAAGAAACCACATCATGAAAATACTTTGAAAAAATTAGTGTATCAAAACATTAAATAAAAATTTTAATTACTTCTGGCGTTCGAAAATTTAGATCTAAGGGATGTTCGCAGTCGCATAGATCCCCATATCCTCCATATTCTTTGCAAAATTCTGCTCTCTTTGCCCCAGATTTGTTTGCCCAGCAGGAATCTGCAAAAATAGATTACTGAATATACATTCAATCTGTAAAGAATTCACGCTAAAAGAAAAATAATAAAATACTAACCATCATCATAGCTATTTATTGGAATGTCAATAAAAATTGGAGAAGTGGACAAGTCCCCCAACGATGAAGGATCGTCATCGATAAAGCTTTCTATCAACGTTTTGCCTCCGTTAATAAAAACCCAAATAAAATAACCTCTGTAAACAGCAGATGGAACAACCATTGCTCCTAGTTTTTTAAAGAAAATCCGAATGTCTTTTGAGAGGTTCAAAGCAGCATCATACTGTAACAAATAATAGCAGGTATAAAATAAAAATAAAATTTATTTCAAGCAATTATTTTTTAACAGGATTCAATTCTTCTCGTTCTATAAAATTGAAAAACAGTTGAGAATGACAATCATTCATTTTGAATTATTTTTTACTTAGTGAACTTTTAATATATTACATGCACCACAAAAACTCCACATGTTAAATACTTGTCGATGGATAATAGAATGAAATCGAACAAAAAACATAGTTACAAACCTTAACAGTGAATATTATAATCTCTCTTCCTTTAAGTGAGCTCAAAAATGGAGGAATTCCGACTCCTTCAGCAAAGATTCCGGTCTGGAAATGCCTGAAAAATGTCTCAATTAAAGTTCACATTTCTTTTGGTATATTTTCTTTATGAAAATTAAAAAAAAAAGTTATTTATGAAAAAAAAAATTATTTTTAATTATTTTATAAAAAATAACCTTAATTACTTTTAGTAAGTATACTAAAATGTATAAGGAGTAACACTGAAATTTAAATAGTTAAAAATATTAAACACAGTGAAAAATATGAGAAATAACTTTCTATACCTTTTGTAGACTGTTTTTCCTGTAATTGGATTAAGGACGACCACATAAAGTCCACTCGTAGTAGTTAGATTACCTATTGACTCATTCGATGCACTTTCAAAATCTATAACCTAAAAAAAAAGCTAAAAATTTTACAAATTTGCAATGGGTCAAATATCTGAACCAAATCTTTGTTTGCAAAGTAGAAGAATAATTACTTTAAAACATATGAGTGAAAGTAACTTCGAAATTACCTTTTGAGAATCGACCCGAACAAAAGCTTTATTCTGACTTGAAAGAGCTTCAACTTGATAAATAGTTGGCCGCAAATCTCTCTCATTTTCATGGCTAAACAAATTACTTGAAATCCCTGACACTCTACTAATACCTATTATATATATATATAATATATATATATATATATATATATATATATATTATATAATATAATATATAATATTATATATATATATATATAATGGATACTATATATATTATACTATACTATAATAATACTTTATATATATATATATATATATATATATATATACTTATGTATATACAGATATTATATATATATATATACTTATATATATATATATATATATATTATATAGGTATTATAATATATACTATATATATATATATAATATATATATATATATATTATATATACTATATATATATTAACTATATATATATATATATATAAGAGAAATATATTGATTTCTAGGAAATCTGATTCTAATGATAAAGGCGAACACTGCCAACAAAACTCCATACATGTGGTGCATATTAATAAAATGCGCTTCGTCATTCTCAACTTTATTTCTAAACGTTTGCGATTATATCAATCCATCCTCCAGTAGCACTTAAAATAAATTAGAAACTAAGATTAAAATTAGGTAAATGTAACGTTAAACAATAACTAAATAAGCATGAAAATAAATAAAAATAAAAAAAAAAAGATAAAAAATAACTATAAAATATAAAAAAACATACTAATGAATAAAAAATAAATAAAAAATAAAAAATAAAAAATAGCAAATTTAAGATATAAAAACAAAAATAATAAATAATAAATGAATAATAGAAAGTAAGCTATAATATTATAATATAAGATAAGCAAATAAAATCAAATAATAAAAAATAAAAAATAAAAAATAGAGAATGAAAAATAAAATTATAGAAAATAAAAAAATAAAAATAAAAATAAACATAAAAAATATATATAAAATTAATTATGATCGTAATAATAACAACACTAACAAAATAACAATAGCAGCCACATTAATAATATCAATAAAATAGCAAGGGTTAACCCACCATCACTTCCAAACGAGCGAGAAGAAGCAAGACATATACAGAAAGCTCAAAGGATTGAATTGTTAAAAAATTGATAACCATACCTTAAATCGTGTGTAATTGAGCAGAACTTGAAGTGATATTCAGGAGGGGGGGGGGCGGAGATTATGTATAAATAAAGGTTCTATGATGCGACCCTCTTTAATGGATTTAAAGGGTTTCAAGATTGGGAAAAAGGTTATAGAAAAAGCATTTATGAATATCATAGTTTAAGGGTCGGGTCCAATTTGAGCTACGGGTTAAGCCCCATTTAACCCTTACTTTAAAATGGACATAAAATTCTTACTTTTCAGCCAATTTTGATAGAAAAAAAAGCAAACGTTTTTTTTATACCTCTAAAACGTCTTTTTCGAGTATTTTTCTTTGTCTATAGTCATTTGTTTTTTATTTGCATTTTTTGAAAACAAGTTTTTGACATTTTCGAAACTCGTCCCACAATTTTTTTCGAAATAACTTCAAACTTGAACTAAACATAAATGGGTCCATGACCCACAAAATGTATAAATTAGAAATTTGCTATTTGACCCCAGATCTCACCAATGGTCGAATTTTATATCCTACTTTTTTTTTTTTTTTTGAAAATGAAAAATTGCGATAATATTTTTTTTGGTTGAAAACATAGGTTTTCAAAAAATACAAAGACAAAAGAAATGATTACATACACGGAAAAACACTCGAAAAGATCTTTAATAGGTAGAAAAAAAAACTTTTGCTTTTTTATTAAAACTGGCTGAAAATTAAGAATTTTTTGTCCATTTTAAGGTAGGAGCTAAATGGAGCTCAGCCTGAAGCTGAATTTTACCCGGCCTTTAATTATCTTTTAATAAAACTAAACGGATGTTGAGATACGAAATTTTTTTTTTGGAAGATATGTCAAACTTAAACATTGAATTTTTGGTCTCAGTTGAGACATTTTTTACTATTGTGCTATTTTAAACAGTTTGTCCGAGTTGAGTATTTTTGGCTAGAGAAACCTATTCTGTCCCATATATATATATTATATATATATATATATATATATAATATATATATATATATATATATAGTATAATATATATATATATATATATATATATATATATATATAATATTATATATATATAATATATAATATAATTATATTACTATATGATATATACTATATATTATATATATATATATATACTATATATATTATATATTATATATATATATATATATATATATAGTTCTACATTTGAGGCATTTTGTTTTATTAGGTTATTTTGTCAAAGCCGGGTAATTTTGGGCACGGAATACGTATAATCCTATCATATAATTTGGACATTATATATATTTGGGACATTTGTCGTACATTCTGCCCCATATTTAGAACACTCACTCTGTTACATATTTTGGGTATTTTGTCTTATTGGGATATTTTGTCAAAGTCGAGTATTTTGGGATCGATATGCATATATTCTAATATAGAAATATCCTGTCCCTATTTTGGACATTTCTTTTATATTTGGGGCATCCTATCCCATAATTGTGACAGTATTTCGAAGCCGTTTATTTTTGGCTTGGATAACATTCATTGTCCAATAATTCTAACATTTTTTCTTATTGGGTCAATTTGTCAAATTTTTTTATATTTTAGGTTGAAACGTATGTTGCATTATATCGGCACATCCTCTCATTTGTAGAAGGGGAATAAATATTTTTACTAATGAAATTTATCTAAAAACTTAGTGTGTTTTATTTAGTTTCTGACATAGTTAACAAATTGAATTATAAATAAGTTTGAAAAACAAAAACGGTCTGCACAATTTTTATAAAATGTGGACAGTGTATTGTATATTGGTTGAAGAGCTTATATACAAAGTTTTATGTACGTGCAATCGGTTTTGGATGTTGATAAACGCATTTGAAACCTCGAAAAATGTGGGGGAAAAACAATTTACCTCCAAGTTTGACTCCCGACAAAAAATTTCCGAAACATTTTTCAAAAATTCTGCTTATTATTTATCTTTTTATAAATAAACATAAACCAAATAGTTTACCGAAAAAAAAAATACTAAAAAATAATGGAAATTAAAGATTTTATTATTATTTTTTAAATAAAGGGGAGGGTGATAAAAAAAGGTCCAGTCCAGTTTTTTTTATTTTATGCAAAGTTATTTTAGAATAACTAACTACCTTTCAAATAGTTTTCAATTGAAACGATTTCAATCGATGAAAATTGTTTTAATTAATGAGGAGCTTCTGAATAAAAAAATATTTCGATTTAAGCATCCGGAAAAAGAAAAAACGAAAGAGTTTTGAATACGCCGAGGCCCAGATATTGCATTTTGATGACGAGACCTGGTGCGTGAAATGTATGCTTATTTTATAATCCTTAAGGCCAATATATAAACATATTTCGATTATCACTCATGCATGCCCGTATTTTGACTAAAACATTCTTCGAAAAAAATAGCGAGTAAACTTCCGTTTGTTTTCAAACCAAAATTTAAGTTTCCTTTCAAACGTTATTCGGTCCCGGTTTATCAAACATGCGATTTTTAGGCTACTAAAAACAAATGAAGTACAAAAAAAAAACAAAAAAAAAAAAAAAAACAAACAATGAATAAGTAACAAAAATAATTATTTATTTCTGATTCTTCATAATTTCACCATGCCTCTCCTGGCATTACCTTTTAAATAAACATATATATGATTATTAAAAGAGAAAACTTATAATATCAAATACATACCAACATAATTTAATACCAACAATAAGAACAAAATGCTCGAAAATTTAAACTCAGTATTATGATTCATAACTTTCTGAAATATTAAGAGAATATATATATATTATATATATATACTATATAATATATTATATAATAATATATATATATTATCTCACAAACTATATCATATATATATATATACATATAATATATACATACCTATAATTATATACATATATATTAATATATATATATATATATATTATATATTATATATATATAATATATATATATATA
The DNA here is from genome assembly GCA_015478945.1 of Trachelipus rathkii. Classification (NCBI taxonomy): domain Eukaryota; kingdom Metazoa; phylum Arthropoda; class Malacostraca; order Isopoda; family Trachelipodidae; genus Trachelipus; species Trachelipus rathkii. The sequence goes on along the minus strand of JABUQX010066671.1, from coordinate 14,690 downwards.
TATATATATATATATATATATATATATATTATATAATATATATATATATATATATATATATATATATATGGGCCTTCCTAATAAGCAAAACGGTAAAAGTAGAAAATTGTTGTAGAATTTACTGCCACAACAGTTAATTTCTTATACATTTAAACAAAGGGTGCTTGTATTTTAGAAGGAATGTTTGTGGTAAATACTGATTCACGACCTCATTAATTGCAAGGTCTGTTAATTACTCCGATTTTTTTCCTTATCAATTAAGTTTTTTCTTCATTTTGATTGCCCAATAGCGAGAAATAGATTCGAATATTTGAAGGAGTTATCCATTAGTTTCTTTTTGAAAATTACGTTATTTAGACCAAACCAGTGTTTGATTTAAGATTGTTTTGCAAAACCTTTAAATCGTATCTACAGCAATGCTGGCGAAGCTTTATTTGAATTTAAAATAATAATAATAAATAAATAAATTTTACTTTTCCAGGAAAAAAAAGCATAACTTGAAGAAGTAACTTTTTAAAATTCAGACAATAAATTTTCCTAAAATATAAATAAACTAGTCTCATACAAATAAAACACATACATGTAATAGATACATACATAAAGTAATTTTAGATGGGAGCTGTTCTTTAAATTAATTTAAAAACTTGTTTTCTCTTCCGAAAACTTTTTTGGGTCAGAGAAGCTGATTTCAACCACAGGAAAACAGGAGAAGTTGAGATATTTCATCGTTACCACTAAAGCATATGTTGCCTACTGGAAAACGAAAATTCTAAAGCACTTATTAGGTAAAAACTTAAAAATTTTCCTCACTTATTTGATAAAAAAGAATAACTGTTAGTTTGAGTTACGTCTTCACGACATATTTTTCATTATCAGTTCAGAACTGCACCTACTCGCAGTCGAAGTCCTTTTATTTAAAAACTATAACAGTTATATTTAATATAATTAACACAATCATACAGAACCACGAACAATCATTTCAAATATGCTACCTCTTTTTCATCTAGTGTTGGTTCTCGACTTATTTTTTCCGATTCAGGAGGAGGTTTCCATTTCCACTCCATATTTTTGATAGGTTTTTCGTTGTAAAACTCTCTCTCTCTCTCTTCTCTCTCTCTTCTCTCTCTCTCTATATACTATAATATATATATATTTATATATATATATTATATATAAATATAGAGGTATATATATATATATTATATATATATATATATTATATAATATATAATATTATATGGCCTTTTCGTCGCGGCGAGGTCCACTGTGGTGATATTACTTTCCTATTCTGATTTATGCGTCTTCTGCCCTTAGGGACCATTGGGAGTCTTGTGTGTGGCGCAGCTTGACATATCCAAAGCTTTCTGAACGGGTTTTCTCCGCACGACTGCTTCTAAGCTCCCTTCCTTTGGGTTTCCTCCTTCTCTTTGCTTACTCTGTCTAGTTTTCTCTCCCCGATCCCGCTCTATATCAGCCACTCGTTGATGGAGACCTCTTACCTCCTTTACCTGTTAATCTGTCGTGATTCCGGCAAGAATTTCTGTTTCATCATCCAACTGTATCTTACTTTCATCAACGATCATCCTCAGACTGATACTTTTCAACTCTGTTCACTTTCTTATGCCGAGAACTCAACCCTCCCACTCTTCTACTCACTTCAAATCTGCTCCCTCTTTCTTCTATAGAGTTGCCTCTCGTCTTCAGCTTTCCGATTCTATCCTTGGTCATCGGGATGGGATTCCCGGTGGGGTCACCGCAACTTTGTAAAATTCAACTCTTTAAAAACTCAACTTCTTCTAATCTCCCGTCTCAAAAACACCCTCCCAACTTCCCTATTTCCTTCGACGCTCTAACGTCTCTCCTGTGAAAATAAACATAAACATAAATTTCTTGGAAACCTCATATTTCAAAGATTGCTGAAAGGTAGCCTCAAAGAAATGGCGTGTTCTGTTCAGTTGCGGGAAATTTTTTTCCTCTGCACAGCTGCATCCAGTTAATATAAGGCCTTATTCGCCCATATGTATGGAAGTACTGTTCGCCACATATTGAGGGGGGGGCTCCGGCTCCACCTTCTATTGGATAGGGTTGGAGTCTAAAGCTAAAGGACTAATAAACTGTCCCCTACGTTCAAACTCTCTTTGACCCTCTATATCTGCGACATGACGTTGGCGCACTATCTTCTTTTCTATAGGTACTACATCGGTAGATGCTCAAGGGAGTTGGCCGCTTTGCATTCCACCTCCATTGCGTCGCCCTCGCAATACAAGGTGTGCCATGCTCTCGCATATTTTGCGTGCGTATTGAGAACCCCAGACTTGCTCGTTGTGCCTTATTCTTTCCAGCTACTTCTGTTCTGAAACTACCTTTCTGCTTCTGTTTTTCCAAACTATATTTAATCTCCTCCTTTAAAAGCCCACGTCTGCGCTCACCTGAGAGATTTGCCTTTGGCTGGGGGGTGGGTGTTTTAATGTTTTATTTTCCGCCCCCTCCTTATATATATATATATATATATATATATATATATATATATATAATATATTATATATATTATTTATATATATATATATATAATATATATAATATATATTATTATATTATAATATACAGTGGCGTATCCAGAAAAAAAAAAAAAAATTTTTTTTTCGGTGGGCAAAACAAAAATCGTTCTTTATATATATATATATATATATAATATATATATATATATATATATATATATATATTATATATAATATTATTATATATATATATATAATACTATATATATATATATATATATATATATATATAATATAAAGTGGAAAAAAAGCAAAATATTAAATCCTAAGAAAAAATGGGAAGAATTATATGAATTACTAAAATCATCTTACCTAAATTTTAAATTTAATCGCCTGACATGAGAGTAGGGAAATCTGAGGCAGGATAACATCTTCAATTTTATTTCAATATTTCGATGTATGTAGAGGAGCGCAAGTCCAATAAGTCTTTCATCTCCAATAGTATTTCTCAAGTAGGTTTTCAGAAGTCTTAATTTTTTTTAATGTTGAGTTGGGAAGCATAAACACGGGTATTATTGCCAGTATTGCAACAAGATGTAAATATTTGGAAATTGAACTGCAACAAGAAATAGTCCATCTATTACGGTTTTTGGGCGACCTGTACTGTGATGCCATTTTCAACTTCCATAAATCCCATTGTGCTTTTACTAAATCTTCATTTGAGCTTTCGAGATCTTCCTGGTTAAATACTACACAATATTTTATCTTCTCATTTTATGGCACATACACCCGTTCGGTATTACAAAATTGCAAGGAAAATTTAAAAAACCTCTCTCCTAATTGCTGATATTAAATTCATCCAAAAATGGTATAAAAATGGGTCTGCGATAATAAGTCTGTGGGCGTTGGATGAGGGAATGTTGGGTCTGTATTTTTTGGAATTAAATTCTTTGTACAACAATTTCAATACTCAGTTTCAGATTCAGATTCACTATTGTTATCATTCTTCAAAATTGAGCTGAAATTCTAATGTTGCATTTTCTCTGATGGTTTCAAGTTTAGTTTTAAAGTAAGGGACGTACGAAAATTTTGTCCTGACCAGCGGACGAATTATACAGAATTAATTTAAACTTCTCTCAGCAAATCGTATCAACCTTGCATCGATGGAGTCACTACTACAGGAGCACATCTTACATCACGACCCGTCAACTATCACCTCTATATCAAGGCGTGGCGCAGTGGGGCGCCCGGCACACCGCAGAACTTCGCGGTCCCTATCAGAAAAGTCCTTGGATCCAAACGGTTTTATAAACACACGTGCAACACCTGCCAGAGGCATCAGACTCTACTCCCCTCTGCCCCCCGCCCCCCCCCCCCAAAAATACGCCACTGTATATAATATATATATATATTATATTTTATATATATATATATATATATATATAGATATATATATATATATACACTTCATATATATATTATATATATATATATATTATATATTATAAGTATATATTCATCCCTCATCATCATCACCCACCTTCCTTCCCCAGACTAGGGGTAAGAGCTTCACATGCACCGGAAACAGAAAAAGTAGTAGAAGAATTTAACGCAAGTTGAAAGGAACAGCCCAGATTATACCCCCTTGAATATTCATAAAGAATGAGAACTTAATCGTATCAGAAAAAAATTCAACCCTAGTTGCTTCACGGGACCGCGACGCCCCCCCCCCCACCCCCCCCACCCATACCCTCATGTGGTATCCCGCTTAATGTAGGGTTTCATCCCTTGGCCTTAGGTGGCCCACAACACAACCCCCTGCACAAAACCCTGCCCATTCACTCTATTATGACCTTTCTTTTCCTTCTCGCCTTTGCCAAACTCACATTCCTCTCCTTTGAGGCATTCCCTTTGTTACTAACTCAATCCACCTCTTTATTCAGTTTCACGGGCCAGTCGATTCCCGGCCATTGCCTCACTATTATATATCCACTTAACCAACCGACTATATCATCCATCCGTTTCCACTATGGAACCAAAACTATCTCAATGTACTATTCATTTTTCTCTCATTTAATCCTTTTCCTCACACCACACAAACTCATTAATACGTTCATTCCTCATTTTATTCAATTCTCTCATGCCTAACACACCCCTTAAGATTGTCCATCTGGAACAATTGTACTTTAGATCTATACCACCTCTTATTCCAGACCACAGTTCACTACTATAAATTAACACAGTTAACAACATACCCTCATGTAAGACCCTTGCATTCTCAAGACTTAGTCCCTTTCAATCCACCAAGGATTAATTGCACCAGCCACTTTAAAACCATTCACAACCATGATCAAAGATAGAATACAGCCAAGCCGTGCAAAAGGGTAAGTGCCGTTAAATTATATTATTATGATTATTATTATTTATTATTATGTGATAAATTATATATATAATATATAATATATATATATATATATATATTAATATATATCTATATATATATATATATATATATATATATATATATATATATATATATATATATATATATATTCACCTTTATTTTGCAGCGTAAGGTGCTTAGACATAATGAGAACGAAATACCCCGTCCTGTACCAGTGAACACTGACGGAGTTGATCTTGATATATCTACGGATAATGATGAGGAAGTGTGTTGCGAGCTCTACTGAAAGCTGAGAGAAAAGGATGGACTTATTCTTAATCCGCACAAGCTATTATAAATAGGATTTCGACCTAGAGTAAGTGTTCTAAGTTATTCTTAAGCGTTATTATATTCATAGACGTTATTACAATAGATATTCTTTTATATATAAATATATACTTATATTACTATTTCATTACAGTGTGCTAATGTTGAAACAGTCAAGGGCCAATGTGTCAACAAAGTCGGAGGTAGACGGGATGCAATTAGCCCTGTTAAGAGAAGACTGATATCCAAACTCGAGCGGCGTAATCTTCAACGGAATAATGAGGAACGAGTCAGATCTGAAGCATCAGTCAGTGTTACGGAAGAAGCGGGTACTGTCCAACCTGTTGTGGGATGTATTTCTACAAACCGACCCATTGAGGAGGGAAATCAAGGAATGGTATGTGCATTTCAGTACATGATTTTCCTATATATCTCTATAGCAATCTACATTTAGTTTTTATATTTACATACATGTTTTCTTCCCTCTATAGATTACACGCCGGAAAGCCCGCAGTCCTAATAAGAAGAGGTTAATCTCCAAACTTGAACGTCGCAGACTTCGCCGTGTCGTAGAAGCCCAAAACCATACCGAGTCAACAGGTCGTGATACAGTAGATGGTAAATCCAATCCAGATCGTACAGTCCGTGATTCCTCAGGTGCTTCTACGCCTCTCAACGCTGAGACGAAAAAACAAGGAAAGGTAAGCATATTTCAAATTCTTGAATACGTGTATATTGCCCCTATAACAATCTACATTTAGCTTACACGCTCTTTTTCTCCTTTCAACAGAAATCATCTGGAGTACCTCTACGTAAACAATCAGACTTAAATACTGGCGAATCCGATGAATCTCCAAATACACGTGCAGCTACCCCTGTTCCCTTATCTGAAGCGAATATCCCAACTTCGGATTCGTCGGTAAGTTACAATCTAATTATTCTATATATTACTGAAAAATATTACTGAAAAATATTGTTACATAATAGTATGTATATGATTGTTTATGAATTTTCATTCTTTTTCCAGAAAAAAAACGCAATCAGAAAGGGAATCCAGGACGGATCGTGGATGACGGGGCTGTTGCGGGTCCTTCACGCGTAGAGGTGTTTCATGACGATGAGGAGGAGGTTGATGAACCCCCTGCACCTTTCACGACGGAATTATTGAAAGTCACACGTGAAGGATCTACGCGTAATTCAGGGATTATCGATAACCACCGCTTCAGAGTACGTATCGACACCGCACGGATCTTTAATGGAAATCGCGACATTAATGATGTACTAGTAAGTGTCATTCACAGCGTGATAGAACAGGTAAGAGGAATAGTGGTATATCGGGAATATACCCTCCGTGCAGGTTTCCTGTTCACGGACCGTAACGGAGGGCAATTCCATATACGAATTCCTCATGAAATGATTTCTCGAGCCAATTTGGCTCAGTATTTAACGGACCGTTTTCTAGAACTCTTTCAGTCTGGAGACCAAGCCATGCTGGATGAATTCATTGTAGATGTGCAGATATGTCATAATCCCGAGGGTAATGGTCCAATTGACCCTTCGTCTGTGAACTTTATACATAAAGACGTTAATGATGTACATCTAAGTATAAATAACAAGAATAGGGAAATAAGAACCAGTGTGGGATGTGGGTTCAGGGCTATAGCTGCATGCTATAAGCTTCACACTCATGTACCTAAAAAACCAGACCAACCTGCGCCTAAAATAAAAAAATTTTTACCTCAGAATCTAGATACAATAGGTAGAGATATCGCAGATCGTTGCGGACTGACTTATGAAGTACCCCTAAAGGCTGAGGATTTTGCAGTAATAGAGGAAACATTAGAGTGCAGGATATTTGTTTTTGCTAAAGATGAGCACGGTAAACTTGAGATAATGTTTAAACCGCAGGAACAGAATAGGGACCTGCCTCTTTTTGTAATAGGATATGATCCAGAAGAAACCCATTATTATTATCCTTTTCCAGGAGATTCCATCAAGATAGCTTTAGGCAGTGTAGATCCTAAGAATATCGCTGGTCCTGTTTTTTGTCATCAATGTTATAGTTTCACAGATCATTTAATTAATCATTTACAAAACGAATGCACTGAATACAGGTGCGGGCAATGCTTAACTTATAAATGTAAGGGTAAACCAGGCGATTTACATCTACACTTTACACTGCTGATGACTGCAATCGGGATTTCTATAATGAGGAATGTCTTAAATTGCATAAAGGATCACATGCAAATACCTTAACGTATGTGATTTATGCGACAATGAGATAGTAGCTGATAAAGGGGGAACACACCAGCACGATTGCATGCATAATAAATGTGAGTATGCACGTGAGTACGGAGTTAGAAGGCATAACTCACCAGTGTTTCTGAAAAAAAACAAGGTTCCAACAGATTGAAGCTTTTCGCAGCGTAAGCCAACATCACCTTTATTACGACATCCGAAACCTATTAATCATTAATAGTCGTGAAGAGGCAGGAGGTCGCTTAAAAAACGGATATGCTCCCATATATTCTAGTGAGTAATGCTTAGTATGCCAATGACTGCGGTTAGAGAAGGAATTAGAACAATTCTCACAGTTGTTAAGACATGATGGACTGACCGCAACTGAAATATTCAAACGAATTTGGAAGCAAAAAAGAAAGCTAGAGTATGTATGAGAAGTGTCCCGTTTGATCTATTTCTCAACTATATATTCAGATTTGCTGAAACACACGAAGTCAAATATACTAGTTGCAGCTCATAACGGAGTAAGTTTGACAATCAGTTTGTTTACAGCAAACTGCTTGCCAGACCTACCGTCCATTCCATATCTTCCAATCGAAACGTGGAACCAAGATAATAACTATGACGGCTAATCACAATATCCAGTTTAAGGACACGTTTAATGTTTATGCCCTGTGCACTGAAAAAACTCCCTAAGTGCATGGCCATTACAGGTGAGCTTTCTAAAGGATTCTTCCCTTACCGCTTTCTTACCCTTGAGAATATAAATTACAAGGGTAAAATACCGGATAAGACAGCCTTTGAGACACATCGCATGTCCGACAGTGAAAAGGATGATTTTGAACGTTGGTATCAAACATTTAACAATAAGGACTACGATATCATGAAGGAATGTATTTCTTATTGTGAACAAGATGTTTATATTCTTCGGCAATCCTTCGAGAAATTCAGGGGCATCTTCCTTAGGGATCATAAAAAGTTGACTGTCTGCTTGATTGCTCTACCATTGCCGCATTATCGTTCATGATATATAAAATGCATTTCATGCCTGAAAAATACACTGGCCCATATAGGACGTACTGATGAATCAAACTACTAGATTAATGATGGTTTGAGATGATATTATGGCGATAATTCCTATGTAAGATGAAAGTATAAGCGTACGACCACAATAGTCTAGCCAGAATATACTGATAACATTAAGTTTCAAATATGAGGAAGATGCGATACGATATATTCTACAATTCAAAATAACAAGGTATCTAAAGCTCACTGATGGCTACAGTTGTAAATTCCAGATTCTGTATGACTACGTTGCCCTTTGACGGCTTATATGAGATTCTTAGCTGTCCCTCGGCAGCCTCAACGTTATGAAACCAAACGGCATATTAGAACTGTGATAACAGAACGAGCCACCTCCTCCAACTGTACAGCCATTGGTATAGAGATGATTCGTACTTCTTTTCCACGGCTGTGATATGGCATAGTACGAGCCCAAGACATTGCACAAAGGATTAAGACAAGCTCTATGTGTATCAAGTCTTAATAGGACAGCAAGACCATGAGACAAATTGAAGGCGGCAATTTAAGGCCCAAGGTTATGAAGGTTATTAGAATGATGGAATGTGAATGGAAGAAAATGAAACAAAAGAAGATATACAACAACATTAACAACAACGCATGAAACACGAACTGAGAAGACTAGTGCCGGATACGATCCTCCAATCATTGGAAAGATGAATTGCAAATGGAGAAATAACCTAGGTGTTGTAGGCGAAGCTTTGTACGGGGGACGTACAGAACCCTTCGTCTATTACTATCCACCGACAGAAGGCGTTCAATTGAAGTACCTAGACTTCACATCATTGTACCCTTTTGTGCAGAAAACAAAACCCTTTCCAGCAGGTGCGCCTACGAAACTCGTAGGTAAGGATCTTCCTTCCTAGAAAAGTTCGTACAAGAAATGAATACCACGTATTTCGGTCTCTCGTATGTTTCGGTATTACCTCCTAAGAAACTGTACACCCCTGTTCTCCCTGCACGATATAACAATCGGCTAATATTTTCGCTTTGTAGAACATGCAGCAATCAGGATATGAAGGAAATGCAGACATACAGCCAAAACCACGTATGTTAAAAAGGAGTTGTTACTGCAGTCCAGAGTTGGAATTAGCTGTAAAGAAAGTATAGAGATCAAAAAAAAATCATGAAATATGGAAATTTACTCCTTCAAATGACAATATTCGGTGAGTACGTTGAAACATTCTTAGAAAGGAAAACTTTGAATAGGCTTCAGTAGTTCCAGATGTATAAACCGATAAAGACTGTCGAAGAATTCCTTCTCAAATTACCTGGTCAATGATTTTCAAGACATTGAGGGCGTAACACTTGATCAACAGACAATATTTAAAAGTAATCCATGGAAATGCGCATATATACAGCCAAGCTGTCTCCTCAATTCATTATAAGGGGAAAAACTAGCTCAACGTATTCCAAGAATGAGACATTAGTCTGTACGAGGTTACGCCCAGGTTGGGAATTAATGAAGGAGAGCTGTCTTGAGTTAGAAAACATATGGTAGGGGTGATTTGTTTAAACATTTAGTCGAAGTCACACATACTGGCTTCACTAATAAAACAGCAAAGGCTTACAAATGTAGCTGTTGCATCCTTTACCACAGCTTATATGCTTAGGGATAGAATATATATTAGTCCTCGATTCTCTAGGTCAATCGTATATATTAGTACTTTACTGCGATACGATAGCTGTGTTTCACAGCCCTTATATATAAGTGAAGGCCAATATTATTCCTGATACTGAAAAGTTCTTAAGGAAACCTGTACGGACGAGATAGGACCTGGAGATATAGCTGATAGTTTCGTGTGCACTGGCCCTAAATCCTACGCCATTCGAATAAAGAAGAATGATTCGAGTTTTGCTTACATCTTAAAAGCAAAAGGTTTAACGTTGAACAAGGACACCGAACACATAATTAATTTCCAAGGCATGGCGAAGATTAACTTTGATAAGATGATTAAGGATGTTGAGAAGACCAAGAATCGTGATTGGATGGTCTTAAACGACAATAATCACTTCTTTCTACAATATGATTAAGGATACAGATGTAACAGCATTAGCTGTTACTCAAATGATGAGTGAAAAGATGGTGAATCTTCACTTCACAAAGATATCCATAATCTAGATGACTCTCCGAAATTCAACCACATGTAAATAATATATCATTTACCTGCGGAAGTTTAAGGTTCCTGACTTGATGAAAATGCTTGCCAAAAAAAACTAGGGTAATCCGTTATTTATATAAATGGCGATAAAGGGGCGCCATACTCAAATAAGCGAATCATGTTCTATATGGGTTAGTGTCATTCGATTACTAGATTATCCCAGGGATTTAATGGAACAGCTAATTTCAATGTAATGTACAAATATAATATATTGTATATATTGTTAAATATATATTTATATACGTCTACTTCTCTATTCATTATTACCATTTTTTATTTTATTTTATATTGTCTTATTTTATTTTGATTTATTATTTACAGAAAAATTGTTTATTTTAGTAATACTATAATAGCAACGTAACATGACTGTAAAGTCATAGAATGCGTAATGTATAACGGTCATAAAGATAGAAAACTGTAGGTGTCCTCATAGCGCAGTGTATTAAGCGCATTGTACTTCAGGTGGTACTTGTATGATGAAGTTATGAAACCATTGACATAAATGAGGTTCACGTCTACACATTAGTGGCATGTGGAGATCTCTGGTTATATATATAGTTACTTGAAGGATCGGAAACCCTGGATACTAGGTTGACATACGCTACACATCCTACGTTCGCGCATGAAGATACCTTTATTCTGGTGAGTTGGATTCGATCCCGCGCGACCAGTGCGCGGGTGCGGCACCATGGGACTGCTGGAGGCGTGAACGCGGCGGCAGAAACGCGGCGGTTCGCACCTGCGGGAGCTGCGGTGATTCTGAAACAACAAAGTGTTAAGACATCAAAATAAGGGCTAATGACTCCTAATTATGAACCCCATAATTACCTTGGTGCAAAAATTTGACCCATATAGGTCTGAAAAATTATTTGGAGTGGTGTACGTTTACAACGTTGTGACGCAACTCGTTTGGTCGTCCATACACCTTCTTCGATAGGGTTGCCAAAAAATTATTGTTGTCGAAAAAAATAGGTGTTGCCAATAAGAGATTAAGTGTTGCCTCAAAAAATTGGAGTGCTCAAAAATAAGGTTGCCAAATTACCGATGGGCAAAATTATAACCCATGGAATGATCAAAGGTTGGTTCGAAAAAAGATTACTCAAGGTCAGGTTAAAAATTGGGCCAATAATAAGGTCAAGGTCAGTAAATGTTAGTCAAGGTCTGGGTCAGTCAGTCAAGGTCGGTCAAGGACACCTGCAATATCCCGTTCCTATACTCGTGTGATATATCAAATTTCGAATATTTTTATGTTAAAAAGTCGGAAAAATTATATAATTGGCCTCAATTTTAATTTGTAATCATACCACCTAAAAACCAAAAAAAATTTATTAAATTTAGTAGTTATATATTTTGCTTCATCAATTTATATACATGAGTGAGTAATGATTATATCAAAATATTGATTTTTTTATATTTTGTATTGATTTTCGTTCTTGAAGTTTTTGGTTGAATAAAGTTTTATTCCGGTAGAAAACCCCGTTTTTCCTGATTTTTTGCCGGTGGCCGGATACTATTTTTTGTCGCTAAGAGATAATGGACAGAGTGCGTTCGTGGCTCGCGTTGGCCGGGGCCGGTTTGTCTCAGGCCTGTCCCTGGGTTTCCGGAAGGGCCAGGCCTTGGAAGCCGGGCGGAGGCACGCGGGCGGGGCCGGGGCCGGGGCCCCGTTCGGTTCCTAGCTTTAGATAACCTCTCGTTGATAACTCATTAGAATTCTTTATTACACGCTCACTATAGCGTCATAACATACTTTTAATTCACATTCAAATCTACCACCAACAGCCATATATCACTAACTCCTGGGTTAGAGCTTCCCTATTAATCCTTTATCATCGGCTTTTTCTTTTTTCTAAAAATGCAGCCATTCCTTCCTGTCCTTCTTCCTAAGCTCTTATTTCTGCAATCATTTTTGCAGTGTAAGAATGCATCTTGCATACATCCTACTAACCACTTATAAATCCACTTTTGCTTCACCAATCAGTCCCTCAGCCACATCGATGTCCTCTTTGACAAAAGTGACCAGCATACAATCTAGCCCTACAACACTAATAAACTAATTCCCTTATAATTCCTACAGTTACCCTTATCCCCCTTGTCTTTATATAAGGGTATTATAATTGCTCTCTTCCAAACCCTCGGAATTAAACCCTCCATAAACGTTTTGTTACACAACTCCCAAATACAATCAATCACCATCTCGCTTCGGTTTTTGATCATTTCACCAGTAATTTCATATATACCTGAAGCTTTGCCATTCTCCAATTTTCTCACTCTACCCATTACTTCCTCCTTACTAATGACCTCATTCCCCAAAATACCTATTCCTTCTTGCACCAACAAACCCACAAACATTTTTATCGCCTCTTCATTACTACCAATGTTATGCAGATTTTCGAAATGTTTCCTTCACACTCTCCTCACACCCATTTCATCGGCTACGAAAGCACTATTTCTATTCATTATTTTAAGCAGATTCCCTTTATTCTCATTCTTAACCTTTCGCACTTCCTTCCAGAAGAGCTTCCTATTTCCTTGTAAGTCCCCATTCATCCTCCTCCCAAACTGTCTCATTTACCTCTTTTTTCCTCCTACGATGCATGTTTTAGTATTAATTTTTTCCTCCTTATATAATTTTAAACATCTTTCTTTTGAGACCTCATCATTGGCTTTTAGTACATTTCATCAACCACGTTTCTTTTTACTTTTTAACCGGCTTGCATTCACCTCTTCATTCCAGCAGCTTCATTGTTTAACATTCTTACTTTCCTACTTTAGCACGCTCACATACTTCTTTTGCACTGCTAACAACCGTTTCCTTCATTTTCTTCCAGATTTGTTCAATTTCAACTTATTCATATTCAACTGATTTATTTGCAAGAGCCTAACTATTCACTCTTAATTCTACCAACTTCCTTCCTTGTCGCTTTTCTCTGATTATGAGTTTATTGTTGGGGTATGAAGCCAAGAAATCAAAAGGGACAATCAACCGCAGATTAGGAATGGAGGGCAAATTTCGCATGACTGAAAAAAAATCGACAAAATCGGTCGAATAGAAACAATGCAGATTTTTTTTTTTTTTTTTTTTTTTTTTTTTTTTTCAATTCTACGGCGTACTGCATCTACCGAATTTGTCCCTGAGGCCACAGTCAACAAAAATACTGAAAAGTGTCCTTCAACTCTAAATTTTGCGCAAAAAAGAGGTGCTTTAAAAAAGGCATGCACTCTACGAATCAAAAATTGTGTAATCCTCCATGACAACGCACCAGCTCATCTGGCCTTCCTGATCAAGGAATTTGTTACCAAATTGAAAATACCTGTGCTTCCGCAACCACTCTATGCCCTGATATAGCTCTGCCGACTTTACCTGTTTTCATAATTGGAAAATTTCGCGAAGCTGTGACGACGAATTTATTTTCAGGTTTGGAAGTCAAAAATCTGCCGGAACAAACAATACCGTTCTTACTCACCACGAGATACAACTCCCTGCTTACTTATGGTACTCTGCAGCAATGATGATAGATATCGCGGCTGTATCTTCGTTAAGTTTAAGGACAAAATTAAGCTTCCCTATATACCACGCGCGACCAGACGTAATTTAGATATAATTCAGATTTTCAAAAATATATGAATATAAAATTTAAATTATTTAAATAAGCATAACAATCCCAAGTCTTGGTATATAGAACACTAACACAAGAAAGCATCCAAAACCGCTATTATTAATTGGGTGGTCAATGTAGTTCAGCACAACTGCTATACTCCGAAAGCGTGTGTTGGGTAATAACCTGCAGATCAAACATCTGCACAAATACTATACAAAGGGGAAATCACTTTTCAACGGAGAGAAAATATTATGATTTCTAATCTATATATGCCATTCTATTTACCTCCTAGATAAAATCGTAATGTAATACTAGTATGTATATATTTATATGGAATGATATATATAACAAAATCATACAATCTACATTTAAATAAAATGGATAATTATATTTCTCTACT
>JABUQX010066670.1:52500-55990 GCA_015478945.1 Trachelipus rathkii | reverse complement strand
GAGCTTCTTGGGACCGCGACGGACCCTCACTTATGGTAAAAATCGTCAATGTAAGGTTCATCCCCTGGCCAGGTGGGCCACAACCATGCCCCCATACAAAACCGCGCCATTCTCCTATTATGCACCTTATTCTCGCCTCTGCCAAACTCACAATTTTCTCCTCCAGCAGACATCCGTTCACCGACTCAATCCACCTTCTCTTCGTTCTCCCAGCCGGTCGGTTCCCAACACACTCACCACTATACATCGCTTAACCAACCTACTATCCATTCATCCTTTCCACATGACCAAACCATCTCAACATACGTTCATTTATTCTCTCATTTACCCCTTTTCTATCACACCACACACTCTCTAATACGTTCATTCCTCATTTTATCAATTCTCTCACACCTAAGCACACCCCTAGATTGTCCATCTGGAACACATTGTACCTTAGATCTATACTTCTTATCCAGACCATAGTCTCACTACCATACAATAACACAGTAACAACATACCCTCATGTAAAGACCCTAGCGCACACTCAGAACTTAGTCCCTTTGCATCACCAAGATTTTAATTGCACCAGCCAACCTTCCTGCCATTCACAACTTTCCTAATACACTCTGCATCGTCCGTTCCCTTCTCATCCAAACATATACCCTAAATATTTAAACTCAGACACTTGTTCCACCTGCTCACCATCTAACATAACTTCACACTGAGAAGTGTCCTCACTCACAACCATAAACCTTACTCTTATCCACGTTTACTTTTCAAGCCCCTCCTTTCACACACCCTGCCAAATCTCTCTATCAATCCTCTCAAACTCTCTCAGGGATTCTGTCACACAGAAACCAAACTCATCCGCATATAAATAGGTTAGGGCACCCTCACTCACTCCATTCCCACCATTTTCTAAACCACCATTTCTGCCATCCCCCACCTCAAAAATTCTTTCATAACCCCACTTCATATAACAAATTGATAACCAAGGAGACATAACACAACCCTTGTCTTACTCCGCTATTAATCCTAACCAATCACCATTGACACCATTTATTGTTACACACGCTTCACTATCGTCATACATACTTTGATTCCATTCAGAAAAGCCTACCACCCAACACCATATATCACATCACAAACACCTGCCATAACGCTTCACTATTAACTCTTATCATACGCCTGTTGCAAAATCCATAAAACCTAAATACAATTTATCTTCTTCTCCTCCCTCATTTCTCAATCATTTGTTTCAATGTAAAGATTTGATCCACACCATCCTCTACCACTCCTAAACGCCCCTTGTCTTCACCCAATCAGTCCCCTCAGTCACTCGACGCACTCTTTTTCGACCAAATACCAGCATATCCTTCCTACAACACTCAATAAAACTTATTCCCCTATAATTTCTTCAAAACCCAGGTTTTTTTTTTTCCCCTTTTCTCCCTTACCCTTATACAAGGTACTATTTACCGTCTCCTCCAATTCCCTTGGAAACTCATTACCCTCCATAAACGCTTTATACACAACTTCCAAATCCAATCAATCACCATCTCGCCTCCGCTCTTTAGTTCATTTCACTAGTAATTTCAATCTATACCTGCAGATTTACCATTCTTCAAACTTTCTCACCCTACCCATTACCTCTCCTTACTAATAACCTCATCCCCAAAATACCTATTCCTTCTGCACCATTCAAAACCGCACACATTCCACTAACACCCATCATTACGTAATATTGGTGCAGATTTTCGAAGTGTTCTTTCCACACTCCCCCCACATCCATTTCATCAGGTTACTAAAGCACCATCCCATATTCATTATTCTAGGCAGATTTCCTCTTTTTTTCTCATTCTTAACCTTTCTCGTATCCTTCCAGAAGAGCTTCCTATTGTCATTGTAAGTCCCCATTCATCCTCCTTTCAAAACTGTTCATTTTACCTCTTGTTTTCTCCTACGTATTCACACCCTTTAGTATTTCTTTTTTTCCTCCTTATATAATTCCAAGCATCTTCTTTTAAATCTTCATCATTTGCTTTTAGTACATTTAACCACGCTTTCTTTTTTACTTTTTACAGCTTGCATCACCTCTTCATTCCACCACTCACTGTTAACATTCTTACTTCCTACTTTAGCACATCCACATACTTCCTTTGCACTGCTAACAATTGCTTCCTTCATTTGCTTCCAGATTTGTTGTTTCAACTTGTTCACATTCAACAGATTTACTAGCCGAGCGCTCTTACATAACTTATCCTTATTATCTTGCCACACTTAACTTCTCACTGCTTAATTTTACCTACTTCCTTTTGGTATCACCTCCTCTCCATCCAAGCCCCCACTAACTTAATTTTACATAGAAACAACATAATGATCCGATAATCCATTCCTAACCCTAACGTTTAACATCAACACATACTTTCAACATCTCCTCTTCACCAACACTAAATCAATCTACTTTTTCACTCTATACCATCTCTACCATATCACCAAACTCTAGTATACTTATGGATACTTTTGTGTTTTAAAGAAAGTATTACCTACACACATACCTCTCTCTTCACAGATATCAATCACCTTCCTACCATTCATTTTCTCCCGCACCACAAAACCACCTGGTTAACCATCCCTTTTTTGATCACCATCCAACCATTCAGGCCCCCAAAACTAGCAATCGAAGCTCCTATTCACCCATCCAGACACATTCAGATTATCCCAAAAAAAATCGTACTCTCTTCAACCTTTCCCTCAGATGGACATACGTCACAACCACAATACCTTGACTTTTCAAACTTAAATTTAAACCATTAGAAATTCTAGGACTCAACAATCAAAGGTCTACCATAGCTTCCATACCCACAGGTCACTTCATCAAAAATTGGCAACATCCTTCTTCTTCCTCTCTCATGTCTCTTCCACACCACGCACCACACATTTCAACATCACACCACTTAATTTCACCTATTCCTTTCATCTTTGTTTTCAGTCACAGCGAGCAAATTCAAATTTGCCCTTTCTAAATACATCCACACCTCTCTCCTCTTTCTCCTCAACATTTATTCCTCTGACATTCCATGTACCCATACGATTCATACAATTTCGCCGAAAGTTTAGAAGGTCGTTTACGGCGATCACGACCTTCTCCGAGGCCTGCATTAGCATTCCTGCAAGAAATAGATGGTAGTAGGCAGCCAACCCAACTACCACCGCCGCTTAGTCGACTTCTACGACACGCAGGACATACGATGTGGGAAATTCTTTCTCCCCCGCACACAGGGATATGAGTAGTAGAGATGTCTGTAAGGTGTTATCTAGAAGTGGGGTGTGTACTTAAATCATGTGTATATGATATGTGGATAAATGGTGGTTAGTAATATGTTGCCTGGAGGATTAGTGTGTAAAGAATATGGAACGCAAAAGAGAAAGGCGCACCATTAAAAATGGGAGGTAATTTTATCGCTTCGAGTATGTGCGTGTACTCTCCTCATTAAATATATATATA
>JABUQX010066670.1:2500-40000 GCA_015478945.1 Trachelipus rathkii | reverse complement strand
GCAATTAACTAGCAAAGGTCTCACTAAGTAAAATAGGACAACCTTTCTATGGCTATTAATTAGAACATGATTTTGTGCTTACTTGAGAGCACTTACTTTTGATTTCATGAGATTTGCATGCTGTTGCTTTCAAGCACACTTTCAGTTCAACAGATCTAGCCAACTTCAAAGAATTTAAAGAATTTTGTATAATAATTTGTTTTTGATTCCTATCGCTTTCAAACACAACTACTTTCTACGGAACTAATATCAGTTTGGAGAAATGAAAATGTAAAGTCTTTTAGATGTTTTTTTCCTTTTATCGCTTTCAAAGACACCTGCATTCAAGAAAACAGTTCTGAATTAAAAGAGTTTGGCGATCGTTTGACTCTAGTTGTTTTTATCTATTCTTTTTAGATAATAAAAATTTTTAATTTCTCTTCATTTTGGTTTGTAAAGCTTTTGCTATTAACATATTTTTCCTTTAGAAAGAGTAAGAGTTAAATGGTATGTTCAAAAATAATATTTAAAATTAGATATGGTCTTTGTTTTCATGTGACACTTTCACTGGAGGACTTTCTTTAGAAATAGAAAGCTTTAACATGCTTTAAAGATTAGAAAATTAATACTTTTTTTCTCTTTGTTGTATTGCCTGTAATGGTATTACATTAATTTAGTGTATTTAAGCCTTTAAAGAATCTTAATTATTTCTTCTTTACAGAAGTTATATATATATAATATATATATATATATATATATATAATATATATAAATATGTAACATATAAATATGTAATAAAAATATATATATTTATATATATAATAGTACATATATACTCGTTATATATATATATATATATATATATATATATATATATATATATATATATATATATATTTAATATATTAAAATATAAAAATATAATTTATATATATATTATATATATTTATATATATATATAATATATATATAATATATATATATTTGTATATATATATTATATATATAGTAATATATATATATATATATAATATATATATATATATTTATATTATATATATATATATATATTATATATATATATATATTGAATACTAACTAATATTACAATTTAATTGATAAGAAGATGTTTAAAAGCTGATTCAACAAAGCTACATCAGAGCATTTTCCCGTTTGTTAAACCTGGAGGTCTCTTCATTTACTTTCGGAACAAGCAAGTATCTAAAAACCATGCAAGAGTTCTGAGACAAATATCAGACAAGCGCAAATTTCTATTCCTTCTTGAAAAAAATGCCCAATTTCAAGCATAATTTCATATAAATGATAATTACACTTAAACAAATTTTCCATCAGTAATCTACTAAAATCAAATATTTAGATATTTAAGAAAACTGAGGTGCATTTAATTGATAATAGTCCTCTTCTCATGTATAAAAAGCAAACCACATTTGAAATTTCTCTTGTGTTTTCTTGACAACCAAAATTTTTTTTTTTTTTTTTTTTTTTTTGCAGTGCTTGCTTGAGAACTGACTCTTTTGTCAGTGTGTGAAAATCACTAAGGGAATTTGCTTGATCCAGACAAGCAAAAGAAAACTGATCCCACGTGCTTAATTCCTGCAGGTGTTTAGAGCTATTGCTTGATCTTGCTTGATTTCCATTTCAAGCACACCTGCCTTCAAAGTACTTCTCATTCCACAAAATATCATGGCGGATTATGCTTGCAAGCAAAGAGTTTTCATATTGACATATTTTCACTTTTATTTTTAAAAAAGTCATTAAAAGATTGCTTGGAAAAGCTAAATACGAAAAAGTAGCAAAATATTGCAACCTTTCCATTTTTTCATTCTCAATAAATAAAATAAAACACTTTGTAGTAGAGCTTAAATGAAGGACTGGAAAGTGTAAGATCTTTTCAATCCTATACATTTGAATCAATAAAGAAAGAGAACATGGAATTAGCTTTCTTCTTTCAAGAATAATGAATGTCATTCATTGCGGAAATAAAATTGTTCGTGAAAGCAGATTTTGTTTGGAAGCAAAAGCACAAAACCAAATTTAAATTTATTTGTTGAGTCTACTCTTTTTCTCCTACTTTTTTAAATGATAAAATGATACGAACTAAAGACTTACAAGATAAAACCACTTGTTTCATGCACGGCATTCAAGGAAGTAATAAAAAATTCATTTCATTCGATATATTTCTTTGAAGGCAGGTAAATGTGCGTCAAAGGGAAGGCAGAAAAAGCGGCCTGTAAGGGGAAGCAGACAAAACGTCTGAAAGGAAAAAAAAAGTTTAGGCTTTTAAAAACATAAACAGACAATTTCCTCAGTTCTGTTGGCCTGCAAATTTACTCATTTAGATAACTTTTTAAAGAGATGAAAATCCTAAATGAGCAATTATGGTCCTCATTTAAAAACAACCAAATTGATATATTGATTAAAATAACAAAACTTCAAGTGCTATTAATTAGCAATGATCTTGCTAAGTAAAATTTAAAAGTATTTCTAAGGCTATAATTTGGAATATTTTTTCGTGCTTGCTTTAAAGCAATCACTTTTGCATTTAAATTCTTTGTCTTCGATCGCTTTAGAGCACACCTACAATTCTACAGAACTAGTGTGTGTTATTTAGGATAAATTGAAAAGATCGTGTAGGGCTAATCTCAAAGAATTTAAAGAATATTCCAAGTGTTTAGTGGAAATATTTTTAAAATTCTTTAAAGCTTTTCGTTTGCTTTTGTTTTCAGTGATATTCTTTCTATCTCTTTCAAGCACACTTGCATCCAAGAAAAAAGAAAAAGATTTGAATTATAAGAGTTTTGTGATTGGTTGACGTCAGTTGTTCTTATATATTCTCTTTAGATCATAAAATTTTTTTTTGTTTCTATTCTTTTTAAATAGTAAAGCTATTATTATTAGCATAATTTTCCTTTTGAAACAGTATTAGGAGAAGAGTAGATTCAAAAATATAATTTAAAATTTGAAACGGGCTTTGTTTTCATGTCACTTGCGTTGGGGACTTACTATAGATTTAGATAGTATTACCAATGCTTTAAAGCAAAAGTTGATCTCTTTTCTATGTTTGTACTGCCTGTAGATGTTATTATATTAATTTAGTTTATTAAACTTTCAAGAATTAATTTGAGTTTTTCATCAGAATTTTTTTATTTGTATGTTAACAAAAAAAAGGAGAATTGGCCAAATTAATTTGATTTATCATATTTCTATTCAGTTAATTACCACTATAGTAATATATTGATTTTTTTCTAATATCTTCAGTTTTGACTAAATTTGTTGTTAATTATGAAAGTAAAAGGGAAGAAAATATGTTTTTAAATATAATTTATTGTGCTTGCTTTGCTGTATGCTTTCACTATTAATTATGGGACTCGGATGTTCGTTCAGATATCGAAACACGTTAAGGTGTGTACATTAGATAGTGTATTTGACGAGGTTGAAGTAATGCTCTCACGGCTTGTCCACGTTTCCTCGGCCGAATATGTTTATCAGTAAATAACATGTGAGACCACAGTAGCTGGTTATTTTAAAAGGTTATACCTCCTCCAGGGGGTAACTTTAAACTTTATTTGTTTTTAAAAAAAAATTTCAACATATATTGTAGTATCATATAACTTTTTTCGCTATATCTCATTCTTAAGCGCTTAAGATATTATATATTATACTACTTTGAAATTTAAAGCTATTGACGATAATGATTATTTTTAAAAAATAGTTTATTTTATTACAAATCTTTTTAACAAATATTTTTATAAATTTTATATCTATAAAGCGACGTTATTT
The DNA here is from genome assembly GCA_015478945.1 of Trachelipus rathkii. Lineage (NCBI taxonomy): Eukaryota > Metazoa > Arthropoda > Malacostraca > Isopoda > Trachelipodidae > Trachelipus > Trachelipus rathkii. The sequence continues at coordinate 36,220 of JABUQX010066670.1, read as the reverse complement.
GTTTTTATGTTTATTTTTTATTTAAATATATTCTATACGCATATAAGGTCTCTGCTTAATAAGAAAATAATGTTATTTATTTCTGTAGCTTATTATTATTGTGTTATTATTATTTTAGTTCTACAATGCTATGTATTATGTATGTTCTGCAACGTGAATCCATTATATTATTATATATATATATATATATAATTATATATATTTATATATATATATAATATATATAATAATATATATATATAATATATATATATATTAATATATATTAATATATTATTACTCTATATTATATATATATATATAATATATATTTAATTATATAATATTAATATATATAATATATATATATATATATATATATATAATATAATTATATTATATATATATATATATGATATATATATATTAATTATAGTATAATTTAATATATATATTATATATATATAATATATTATTATATACAACATAACATGATACTTTTCTCACAATAAAATATACAATATCATTCATACACATAATATTTACATACACATTTTTTTCTTTTACATTAGCTACTATAGTTTATAAATGTTAATTCTTTAGTTTATTTTTGGGCATAGGTTACTGTGACTATTTTTAGGATGATGCAGAACTTGGCTATAGGTAGATTGATCTTTTATCATTTGCTGTGAAATAAGGGAGCCTTTAATAATGTTTCTCTTTGCTCATTCTTGTTGCTCTTCTCAGTGTTATTATATATATTAATAAATAACTCAATAAAGTAAATATTAAATTTTAAAAATACCCTATATATAATACTCTTATATATATTTTTTTATATATAGTATATATATATATATATATTATTATATTTTATATATGGTGCTAATTGGTTTTAAAACTACAACTCATATTTCAAAAACTACAAGATACAGGGTAAGGATACATTGTTGGAATCACTGGTAAAATTTTAGTACGGAAAGTGTGAAAAAAAAAAAAAAAAAAAAAAAAAAAAAAAAAAAAAAAATTAGCTAAAGCGAAAATGAATACATTTTTTGGAATTCTGGAAATTTTACAGAGTAAATTTAAAAAATATATTCATAACCGGAAGTTAATTGATAATAATTTAGTATATGATTAGAGAGCTATTTAGAGACCTTTTATTGGTTCTCGTAAATAAATAGACTTTCTATTAATTTTGCTTTTTTTTTTACACTAAGAATACTCCAAGTAACCGACGAGGAGGAGGTTCGGGTCTCTCGGCTTTTACGGGGAATCGGGGTAGGACTAATTCCCCCTCCGGGGAGGGGGTCTCCGGAACCCCGTTCTTTGGTATTGGGTAATCGCGGGTTCGCCCCTCCCCTACGGGGATGGAAAACGTCCCCTGTGTTCCCCGTGGCTGAAGCCCCCTACATTGACCTTTACAAATAATATATATTATACTATGTCCCTGCTCCTAAAAAAAAAATAGCCATTTAATTTTATTTACTTATTTTTTTTTTTTTTTTTAAACATTTTTTCCTAATAAAATTTTGCAAGGTTCAAAAATGTTTTTTTCGGCTCTTCCCAAAATTGTTGATATAATCAAAATAAGTTTATTTTTATTTTAAATTTAACGACCCCTAATGAATATATGTGATGTGATAATATATTTTAAATGCTAATAATTTTTCGATATGAATATAACCAAGATTCAATAGACCTGGAGTAAAAGTTAATTGAGAGTATAATACCTGAAATTATTCTTTTGAATTTTAAATTGTCGCAAATGATATTGTAGTATTAAATATATTTCTTTTGGGCTTAATTTTTTAATTAGCCTAGGAGTAAATTTATGGCTTAATAGGTATTATAATGTATATTAAATATATGGCAAACCCATGGATAATCTTATATATTAGAATAAATATGGTATAGTTTTGATAAGTTTTGGTAATACGTTATTTTGATTCAATCGTTTCAATCATGAACTGAATATAAACAAATACTCTTAACCAGCCAATGCAGTTTTTAATTGAGTTACTTTTAAATCATTATTAACTGTATTTATTATTATAAAAATAAATAGTGCATATGATTTTTAAACTTATCCTATTCTAAGTGTAATATAAAAAATTGTCAATTCTTGCCAAAAAGATATTTCCATATTATAATAAAGTATGGAACTAGAGATTAAATATAGTTTTGTCTTCAGCTTAACCTTAAACCCTTCCTTCCACCAACTTATCACTAGTGGAAAAAAACTATATATAGGATAGTATATAGACACAATACATCCGTAACGTTTTGACTGCTTGGTTCGATTTATGCTGCTATTAGATTCATGAATTTAAATCATGTTTTGTTGGACATGTTTTTTTTTTTTCTCTTTATTCATCTCAAAGGTCTTGTTATTGATTTTTATGGTTCGTATCGTGTATGAGGGGCTCGGGGACCCGACCCCCGCTCCCCATTTGCATTACATTTTATAAGTGTTATATAAAATATTTATGCTTTGATAAAAATGAAGAGAATGCTGGAAATTAAATTTATGTGTGACCGGTTTGGGGTGAAAGGGTGAGTAGGTGAGAGGGGGTATAATATACTTATATATACCAAACTTTAAATAATAGAAGTACCAGATGGTTATGTTAAGAAACAGACAATTTTAAGTAAAGTTTTATTTATATTATTAATTCTATTATTTTAATATTAATGATATTAATACATTATAATGTATTTTGATAGTGGTTATTGTTAGAGGTAAAGAAATTATTACTTTGCTATTGTTTAATATGTTTAATTCTCTACTTTGTTATTTATTTAATCCACTGGATCAAAAGTAATGGTTGTAATAAGATATATAAATTGGAGGACTCGTTGCAAAATTCCTTAATCTCAAATCTTAATTAACTAATTAAGCACATGTTTTTATACTCCTTACATATGAAAAATGTCATATATTAATTTTGCCCTAAGTAAATCTATATTCTTTAATTATAACTCGTGGAGAGGAGCTTCACGACACACCAGAGAACTATATCAAGCTAAAGCTCCCAATTTTCATTATCTTTTATACACTTTTAATAATGATGCGAATCGTCTTGCGTGTCTATTACCTTATCAAATAATATATTTTAGCATCACTTAATAAGGTCCTTTGGAGATATTTATGTTTGTAACATCGCTAGTGCATAATTGCTCTATGATGCGTGAGTGTTTTGTTATAGAGAGATTTCTGCTAATTTGTGTGCAGACGGATCGCCTTTGCTCAAATGGATAGTATCTTGTTGCTCTCACCTACTTTACAATGAAGATGTGTATCTTACAATACACTGGATGTGATGTAATCTTCTCGATACATGAGACTCTGCGCTAGTAGCATATATGACTAGTTTTTTAAAGACAGCGTGATTTAATTGCAGGTATGACAGCTGTGTTTTTTCTAAAGCGGACTTGGCGAAAGTGATAGGACCCAATAGAGCTATCTTGAACTATTTCTACAGATACTAAATCGCACCTCTGCCAATTACTTCACATCATGCTTTCATCTTTACGTATGTGTGATAGTAGAAACTGCATGAGATTATCAATATGATGATATGTCTCGATTCTTCTTTTGTAATATTTTTCAATATTTCGTTTACCAGCACTTTAATTACATTCAAATTTATTGTTTCGCATCAGAGACTCCTGTATATAGTAATCTAAATAGGTTATCCGTGTATCGCTACATATATGCAGCGCTCTGTTGCAACTCTGTGCTCTAGCACTTCTTCGCTGAGTAACAAATTGCTAGTGTTTTATTAGGAGCGACAACTCTCGGCAGACGAAAGTCGTTGAAGCAATGTATGTGGTGGATCTTTTTCCTCTCTCTACTTTCCGTCACGATAGAAATCATGAGTACGCTGTAACCAGCGCTTATGCAATTTTGTCTTTTCTGAGAAAGATTGGCATCACAAGCTTAGGTGATATTTCATAATAGTACTCTGCAAGATTCTACTATCTGTAAGTATATTTCTTATATAACTTTTCCTTTTTAGGGAGTGTAGCTCTTTTTAATTTTTATATTTAGAACATTTTTTTTTTGGGGGGTGGGGGGTGTTCAGGATAAGGTTGAGAGAGATTATCCAAAACTGAATTAAATACTTGTCAGCCTCATCGCTTAATTTAAGTGGTAATGTTTAAATGCTGCATCAGTTACCGAATGTCGCACTTTTTGCTAATCTTTCAAGATATGTGCATTTTTTTCACTAGTCCAAAGAGAACAGCAGTGTTAAAGTAGTGAAAAGACGATTACATCGGTCAATTCCCACCAGATAGAACTTTCATTCAAGATCAGTAAGATACAGTTTTGGAAATAGAAAAAGATAATAGATATAATATTTATATATATATATGATGTAATTATAATTGGGACGAATTTCAAGAATATGTAAATTTACAGTTTTCCTTGCATCTGGAATGTAAGGTTCTCTGAGAGTATTTATTTTTGGAATTTTCTTTTTTTCAAGAAAATATGCTAGGTAGATTTCTTTATGGTCAACTTAAGAGGAACATTGAAACAGAGAATTAAGATTTGATTGCTACTTTTGAGAGGAAAGTTTCTCCATAAGAGAAATTTTATTTTTCAAGGAGAGGCTCGCAATGTAGCAATCGAAGAGAAGTGCAGATAACAGGTTATTTTCCAGATTTAAGTCGAGAGGCAAAGAGAAATGACACAATAATTTGTCAGATGAAGAATTTAATTTTATCTCAGGTCATCTAATTGCTTCTACATTTTTCGCTGAAATGTTTTCCATATAATCATTCTGCAAAATTAGAAATTGTTAAGTTGTCCCTCCATGAAAAAGCTAAAGGGAATTTCATTTAATTTGCAAGCACTGAAGAATTTGTTCAATATCCGGAGCTGTGTTTTTGCTTTCATAAGTGAAAATAATTAGAAGACATTCAGTGAATGATGTAAAAAATAAAAGTCTTATTACTAGCCGAAGACAACATCGGAAGTGAGCGGTGTTTCTCTACATTAAAAAGGATTAAGATTTTTGTGAGAAATACGATGGGGCAGAACAGGCTTTCGGCATTAGCAAAGCTCTCAGTAGAAAGGATTTTATCGTTAATATTTGTGATTTTAATCGCAAGGTTATTGAAAAATTTGCTCATTATAACGGGAGCGATTTTTTGAGTGCTTTTATAATTAAGAGAAAATGTGTCATTGTTACTATGCAGAGAATGTAAATTATTGAAAATATGCGATATAATTGGTGAGGTGGTCTTTCTCCTCACCGAAACAGTAAATTAAGTAAATTTATAATATTTTTTACTATATATATCTTGACAATGATATAGGTCATATCTTAGTCACTCACTACTTAAGCACTTGCACACTGATACACGCATACAGCTATACACTTACAATTTATCACGGAATATCTACTCCTCCGCCTGAATAATTTTGCATTCATACACACCTCGCTCTTTTTACGCACATCTATCATTATGATCTAGCCATATCTTTTCACATATACATATTCTCTAGTTTGAACTGTCCTCAACTGGACTCCATCTCACCTTTGCCATTTTCCTACCCTATGGTCCATGAAACTGACCGAATCGTTTTTTAACTGAAAATCTTGAATCTTCCCTCTTCATATATCTGATATTATACTATAATATATTATATAATACTAATTAATATAATATATATTATTAATATATAATTATATATATATTATATATTTATTTATATATATATTATATATATAATATATTATATATATATTTAATTATATTATGTGTATTCTAGATTTATCAGATGCATAACTATTATATATAATTTGTATTACGTAGTATGACGCCCCTGAATATAATATAATATTATGTTATGTTTTTTTTTTTATATTTATTTTTTTTTTAATAACTAAGTGATTATTACACCTGCTCTAACGGGAAAGCCTAATTCAAATAGTGAGGGTGAGTGATTATCAATCAATACAAATTTACATAACCTAAGTGACAAAATTATAGCTAAGATGTGACACTTTAAGATGCGGGTTATAAGGTGTATGAGTGTATGATTGTGATATGATGATTTGTGAGTTTTTAGTGTTTTACATCTAAGCTCTAGAATAGAAGAATAGGTATAATGGGTAGGTTCCAATCTATAATAAAGATGTGATGGTAGGTAAGAAGGTAGGTAATTCTGCAGAGCAGACTTTGTCTTTGGTGTTAGTGTATAACATTCATACGCTTTTGTTAGTACATACTTATAGTGTGGATAGTGACGACAATATTTGTTAGGCTCACCCGTGACCGTTTTCTGTGGGCGTGAGTGGTCCTATTGTATACCTTTGCTGCTACGAAGAGGGCATAAAAAATATGTATCTGATCTTTTTAAATAGGAGGTAGTAGACTGATCTGAAGTGTGGATAAGCCTTCACCTCGAGACCTGCCGCTACGGACTATTAAGATAAGTGAATATAATGATAATATCAATAAATACATGTACGTACCGCTAAAGTATATAGAGTGAGTAAGTGAACTAAGAAAGTTATAAGGTAACATGATTATATATAGTTACTTTTTTTAAGTATCCTTTGTACTGATAGTATATAAGCCGAGGTGAAACTGAGCTACCCGAGATATGAGTATATTTAGAGCGTATCATTAATGGCAGGATATTGAAACCTATATCTTGTAATTAACTGGTATATAGTACTGTGGTAATAATAGGAAAAGTCTTGTGTGTGTGTGAAGTTCTAAAACGTAACTCCAGTTTCTTTGAGGTCGTGACGTGAATAGACCAATTATGTGATGATGTGAGGTGATTAAGTACAGTATATATTATATATATATATATATATTTTTTTGTATATTGTATAGTAGCAAGTATGATGTTTATATATAATTGTATTAAAAGGAGGAGTAAGAGAACCTAGTGGAAAGATAAGATATAGGAATAGTTAAAGTGTGTCTTATGAGAGAGGATAAGATTTTGTAGAAGTTGGGTTTTTAAGAATAAATTTCTACTCAAGTGATTTGTGAACGATATAACCCACCGGTAATAATTCTATACCAGATAGTATCGAGCTAAAATTATAGAAATCGGAAAGTATTAGACGAGAGCAATTTATAAAAGGAAGTTAAAAGAATGGGAGCAGTAGATTGTTAAGTGTGTGTGTGGATATGATGATAGTTGATATGTGAATTGAAGATGGGTGTTCGAGTGGAGTATCGCAATGTCTTTGTTGTTGTGAGAGTAGAGTTATGTTTTTACGCAGCTAGTGGCATGTTGGACTCGCTATAGAATGATCTTTAATTGGCAGAGTGCTGGTGAGATTTTAGGTTAGTGGAAAATAAAGAAAGAGAAAATGTTTAGAGCCTAATAGAGACCACAAGCTAAGACTTCTTTTACGGCCATTAAAGCTCGAAAGATAATGGTCACATTATTCTCTCTCTTCTCAAAGAAAGCTTATCACGTTGTGTGTGAGGGCAGGATAAGAGAGAAGCATGTGTGAGTGGCCTATACTTACTCTTTCTTTTTTTACTCGATTCAACACTTCTGTGGTTACTGATATCAATGGCAGACAGGTCAATATCAAGGCTAGTTGTAAACCAACCTAGCTTTTATCTATCTGTGTTATCTCTAGTTATGAATTACTTCTCTCGTGTATACTGCTAATTACTAACTTAATATTCATACTAACTTATCATATATGCTAGATGTAACTTTACGATCACTATTCATTCTTCATCATTTTATAATTCTGACTTTTCCCCTGCAAAAATGAACTTAAAGTTCTAATAACTATACTTTTCTTTCATTCATTTTCCCGTGATTATAGTAAAAATTTTCGTAGTGGGTAGTGTATATTGCATATACTTGTGTGATAATATATATTTAATTCTTTAAATAACCAACTTCTATAAATCTCTCTCTATAAGATACTACCTTTATATACTTTTACTTTATATCTTCTATTCGATGGGTTCACTTCTATTCTCTTAAATGCCGTAGCAATTAATAGATCAACTAGCGCTCGGGAATTTCCAAAATGGAATAAACGAGAATATAATTGTGACCAATTCAAAAGTCGTAAATAAAATATGTGAGCAAGATAAAAATGCCAAATCGGATATTTTCGATTTTATTGCGACTCTTTAAGGCTATGAATATTATTCTTGCACAAATATTTATTTGCTTTTACAATATACTTACAATATATTATTTAATATGGAGTTGGTAGAATTGAGTAAAATAATTAGATTGTGGTAAGATGTTCATGTGCGAGGGAACTCCATTCAAGATTTATTCATACCATACGTATAATTTTAGATAGCGTGAACTTTTGACCTCTTCTATTAATAATTTTTTTTGTTACGTGTTGACGTATATTGTTTTGCTTCGTGTTTCATCTCTTTTGTATTGTAAGAGGAGGATAGAAAGTGTGTGTGACGGCAGGGTTTGAATAGTGGGGACGTTTTTCTAAGTTCGAAAGATGTGACGGTCATAGCCTCTTTGAAGAGGAGCCTCGCGTCACATCACGGGGTTCTGTGTCCGTCACACCTCGAGTTTTTCTGGCTCGCATCTATGACTGTTAGCAATCTCCAGAAGCTGAGATTGCGTGCTTGCGCTGTGTAACATCTTCTATAATTCTCTGACACACCTTCTGCTTAGGGTCTTCTAGTAGTGGAAGTGTCGCTAGCAGACATTGTCACTTGCTCATGCTTTCATGTGTGGTTCTAACTGAATATCAAGATTTAATCTGTCTCCTTCCAACTTGTGTGCAAGCACCGCAAGCTACTTAGCTTCGTCACTAACAATTCCTCGCGTATATCTCGAGTGTCATAGTTTTAAATTTATTGCGATTTGTGTGTAGTTGTACACAGCTCTGCAATCTCATTCTCTTTCCTTGTGAAGATATATGTGCTTTACTCTCGTCCCACTTGCTCTGATATGTTTCGAGTGGCTGGTGCTCCGATGCAATACATAGCTATAGAAAACAATAATACATAAAAAAAATATTCACTTCAATTACAGCAACGCGCTTTGAGATACGTGTCTACGTTACATTATATTTCAATTTTATGACCAAAGGATGAGTTCTTAATGCGACATTCTTTTAGTGATCTACTTTATTCACTAAGTCGCACGACCGTACGAGTTGTGGGATCCTTGATACACTATCGACTCTCAAAAATAATTCTTTCATTATGATCTATTTCCTTCTAAACCATACGTGACTCTCTATAATACGTATCATTTCCCAATTATTTATAAATTTATATTTATTCATATACCTATAACATACTCTCACTATAAGATTGTTCATTTATATATCTGTAAACAGATCTGTATACCTTTTAGGATTCTATTAACCTCTTATTATCTCCAGAACATAGTTTCACTTCATATACAATTATTATGACACGGTAATCAACTTACCTTCATGTCCAAATACCACGACATTCAAGTAATTAATATGATCCTTGGTATCTAACAAGTATATATTATATATATATATAATTTCAATTACTCATCAGCCTAACTTTTCATACCATTTACTAGAATACTTTCCATACTACACTCTTGCAATTTAACTACTCGTACTTTATTTCATTCCTCAAACTATAAGATAGTATATATCCCTATAGTATATTTATAAACTCATAGATATATGTGTATCAATTGCTCAAACATTCTCATAAATTCAAATCGATTTGATGTTAATATGTGTGAGACTTACTACATCTATAGCTAATGAATTAAATGATATATCAACTTTCGTATTTTTATTTAAAACATGCATTATCGGACTCGTGCCTCCGTCTACTCATTTTATATTTGTCAAGACCCTCATATATCTCTTATAACTTCTTCGCAGATCTAATACTTTATACTATACAGTCTCACTAACACCAGATAATAATCCTTTTCTCTGAGAGATTGCTAATGCCGAACCTGTCCTGCCACATATTTCTCAACAAAGTCTTATTCTTTTTAATGTGAGAACGTGCGTTCCGATGTGGTCATGGGATGTTATAAGGAACTTTTATAATTTTATGACGCTCACATTCAACTGACTTAGTGTACTTTAATTTTTTCATTATGTAATAAAGGAAAGCTACAGCTCCGGACTTTGAACGAAATTCTTCAGTGCTGCAAATTAATGAAAGTTCGCGTTGTAGTTTTTTATGTGAAGGAGGGGGTACACTTTTACAGTTTTCTTTTAAGTTTTGGGCGGAAAGTTGGAATTTATATGGACAACATTTAGGCAGAATATTAATGTAGATAGCAATAGTGACCTGATAATTTAAATCTGTCTTCATCTGACAAATTATTGTGTCACATATTTCTTTTGTTCTCTACTTAAATTGTGGTGTTAATTCGGTACTCCTCAACAGATTGCGGGCCGCTCTCTTGAAATTAATAATTTCTCTATGGAGAGAACTTTCCTCTCCAAAAGTATCAATGCGATTTTAATTTGTGGGGTCAAATGTTCCTCTTTAAGTTGCCTAAAGAAAGTCTACGCTAGGCATGATTTCTTATGAAAAGAAATCCAAATTAAATTATTACTTCTCGAGAATTGAAATGTCCAGATGCAAAGGAAACTGTATTTACATTTACACAGCCGTTAAATTTAAATAACTTTAAGATTACTATTATTTTTTTTTATTTTCAAAAAAATGTATTATGATCTTGAATGAAAAGTTCCCATCTGGTGGGAATTAACCGAGGTAATCGTCTTTTCACTACTTGATCCAACACTGCGGTTCTCTTTGGGCTAGTGGAAAAAAATGCTCACATTGAATGCGTGATATGTGAAATTGATGTATCAACAAGGCATGTGTTATTTCTAGATTTAACTAGTGATCGAAGGCGAGACTATTATACATACTACGTGATAGCTTAAGCTACTTGTCAGATGATACAGTTGGATATTGTTACTTATTAATATATTTCAGTCAGGTGTAATTAGTTTATAGTCCACAATATAACATATACTACCACTAGCTTAGCTACGTGCCATAACCAAAGAGCCATAGTTCCGACACATCTCATGAGGATTTTGGGTAAGGTCTTGAGATTGGGTGAATAAGGCTTCGAGATTGGCTATATCGGGCTGGGTGGGTAAGGCTTGGGGTTGAGTGGGTCTTCTTTCTGATATTTTTTTAAAAATCAGACGAAAATAATTAAGTTGTTCTCTGTGATAGTGCGCTAATTTCATAGTGGTTTGCATAATAAGCTACATTCCATTCTTTTCTGTTGCGTTTTCTTAAATATAATGCAGCTTTGTCTAATAGACTGACTACTTTTGGCGTACGTAGTAGTGTTCTTTCCGGTCAAGAACATCATCGTTTTCATATGCGCAAAATGGCACCATGACTTAGATAACATCACCATTATGAATATTCTCATACACTATCTCATTGTGTGACTATAATTAATTCAACTTGTCATACTATTCTAGTAAAAGAAAGTTCCATTATGCTCATTGTTTTATCGAAATTCCTATAGAAAAACAAGTGCTTCTACTATTGTGACCTTATACAGTGATAGACTTAATACTCTCACCTATGACTGTGACAGTTCGGTAGCCTGTGTGGGTGAGTACACTCTGGGTAGTCTGGGAGGGGACCTTCAAGTTTCGGTTATAACCTCATCATTAGTGGAACTCTTAAGTGGTGTGCGGAATATTCCTCATTAATGCAGTGTCTTACCGATATATTCAGAACTTAGTTGTTTTTCTTAATTATTCTGCATTATGGTTTGTATCTCGAGTGTTTTTTAATTCTTGCTACTAGGCTCGGTATGAGTACTAGATACTATCTCAAATATATAGATCTATAAGTTTGCCGGGAGATACTCTGATGAGATGCAGCATGTCAATAGATTCTGTATGATAATAATACGTAATAGCTAATTCTCAGTCATTGTTCTCGTGTTTCTCATCGATATTTTACCTATTATTGACTTAGATGGCAGTAGATTTTATTAATCTTCTCCTGTCTACTTACCATCTTTATTGTGAGCGATCGGTAATTGATTTGTATTCTAACGCTTAAACTCTTCATCTAAATACTGTGTCTGAAACATAGAATTATCCTCTTTCATAAAGCAACAAAGACTATTGTCTCTATACTACTTGTTTCTAATTCAGTAATATTACAATCTGACTCCATAATCTTGATGTATTTCACAACAGATAAACTTAGTATCTATACTTGCAAGAGTTATACCTTTCTTTGCTTTCACCTCTTACCTACTACCTCTCCCTACTATTTACTTATCCCAATAATACCTATTTCTTCTTTACATCATCAAACCAGTTATGCTGAGGGATTATGAATGAGAAGACAAGATCGACAACAGATATCCTTGGTTTCGCATCCAAAGGTTTTTGTATGCTGCTCAAGACACAAGCATTTGACGTTTAGCAGAGTCCCATCTCACTGGGCATCCCTGGGTAAGCGAATTTGTTTGACAAAACTGCCATCACTCCGCACCTGCAAAAAATTTACCTGTCGAGATCTATCTTGTGGCATCTTGCTGGGACCTCAGCTGCTGATTCCTGCTCCCGACTCAAACGGGGCTTCCTCGCTTGTTGGCAGGAGTGTTGGTCTGAGGATTACGTGCTGCCACTCGCAATGTCGAAAAGAAAGCCGTCATTTACGTCCCCTGTATACCTTAAGTGAGAATTGTCGCAGTCAAAAAATTACCCTAGAGTTTCATGGGACTGCGACGACCTCACTGTGGTGGTGTCTCGTCAATGTAGGGGTTCATCCCTGAGCAAACCCACAACCATACCTCTCACAAAACCCACATTCACTCCTGTTATGCATCTTTCTTCTCTCTCTGCCAACTCACATTCTTCTCCTTCAATCATTCCTTTTACTGACTCAATCCACTCTTTTTCTGTCTCCCACGGTCAATTCAGCACACTTTTACCATACATCCGCTTACCAACGACCTATAATCCATCCTTTCATATGAACCAAACATTCAATGTAACCTATTTTCATTCTCTCCTTTACTCCTGTCTTCACACTCACAACTCCCTAATGGGTTCTTCTCATTTTATCAATTCTTTCTCACACCTAACACGCCCCAGAATTTCCCATCTGAACACATGGTACTTTAGATCTATAACTACTGTACATCAAACAGGTAAAAATACCCCATGTAGACCAGCGCATCAAGACTTTGTTCCTTTACATCCACAAGGATTTAATTTGTTCGCGCCACAATTTATTCTACACACGATTTACTATGTCATACATACTTTTGATTCATTCAAAGCCTCCCAACACCATAATATCATAACCTGCATAGAGCTTCCATATTGATCCTATCATACGCTGTTGCACACAAATCCATAAAACTTAAGTACATTTTTTTTTATTTTTTTCTCAATCATTTGCTTCAATGTAAAGATTTGATCCACACATCTTCTACCACTCCTAAACTTCATTACTTCTACCACTTCAATATTTAAATATATTATTTAAACCTTCCCTCGCTTTTACTGCTTTCTTCGTTTCTTTTTTTTTTTTCTTAAACTTTCATGTTATGTTGTCCATATCTGAAGAAGGCATTTAGAAATTAGTAGTTCCGAGACGCTTCCATACATAACCTGATACAACTCTTCGATTACTTATTCTATTTAGATATGACGTTTTTCTTTAAATGAAGTACACCTTACATATATGAGGTGACTTACCCTGATAGTTCTTGAAAGGTTGTTATTTTGTTTATTCTTGATTTACCCTGATAGTTCTTGAAAGGTTGTTATTTTGTTTATTCTTCATTAATTCACCTACTACTTTAGATTTTTCTGTCCATTGAATATACCCATCACTCTCCTCTTTATTGCAATGGTCACTGCTCATGAATTTGTTAGTCTTGTACTCCCCCCCCCCCAGTAAGAATAGCTGATGGGAGTTGTCTTTCTTCACATTCGCAAAAAAAAAAAAAAAAATAAAGCAACTCTTTTCCCAAACAAGTTCTATCTTTATTTTATGCATATTGCCGTTTACCCTACTTATTTTCTTTCTTTATACCACGAGATGTGGGGTAGGGTGCATAACATACACGGAAATATGATAGTTAAGTAGAAGAGCATGACTTAAGTGGAAAGGAACCCTCCCCCCATACCCTTAAGTGAGAGCTCATCGCAGTCAAAATAAAACCCACCATAGGACTTCACAAGACTGCGACGGACCCTCACTATGGTATCTCGTCAATCCCTACTACTTATTGTGAAAATCGTGCAAAGTTCAATCGTGGAATTAGTTTCATTACTAATATTGAAAAAAAAAATTAAAGCTATTACAGGACCTGTGGAAGAAATAATAATATTACCAAAGCTTTAATGAAAATTTTGTGGTATGTGTCATTCTTGAATTTTAACTTGTGAAGTATAAAAATAATATTTTTTTTATTATATTAAAATTGAAAAAGGTTCAATTAAAATTGATTGCCATATAATTTAAATATTTAATTATTATTTTTCATTTATAGAATAAACAATATACTTTGACAAGATAAGAAATTGTAGTTCGATCTTAGAAACCAGACTCCTCTTCCCAAGAAGATGCATCGGAGAAATAACTTTATTCCATTTTGAGAAATATTGCAATAATCCTCGTGGCGCAGAGGCTGAGTCGCCGACTCTCATACGAGAGGACGCTGGTTCAAATCCTCCGCGTTTTATCTACCTGAGGGCAAGAATTAAAACTCGACTGCGAACTTGCTGGTGGCGCTGGTTTAGGATAGCCGTCCTTAAAGTTCGATTTCCTGTGGTCCCCCCCCGTGTTAACCCCTTAATAGGGGATAAAGCACGTTAAAAGGTAGTAGTTTTTTATGTAAATCTTGTATGCTTTTCTTGTAAGTTAATAAAAGTTCGGACCTCAGGGGCATTGCCCTATTCTTGGAGGGGGAACTAACCTAGGTAATTATTACCTAGGACCTGGACGAGAGATCTATATTCAAAATTTGTTATTTTGCCAAAAATTTGATTTATTCTTAAAAAAATCATCCCATATTTAATTGCATTTTAAATTTTAAGAATATATTTTATCAATTACAATTTAAAATATATTAATGAACAAAAAACTTTTCCACGGAGCTGGAGGAAAAGTCGCGGAGACTCAAGGTTTTGGGTGGAGCCAGAGTCGAAATTTTTTCAAATAAAATAAATGGGTTTGAAGTAGCATATTTTAATATGATGGAGTAGGAGTAGAGAAATTTTATAAAGTTGTGGAGCCTGAGTCGGAGCCCACAAAAAATTTACCGTCCCCGCACCTTTTTTTACAAATCGCTTATTATCAATGTTCAGTTGTGAAAACTCTCAGTTAAAAATTTTAATCATAAATTGTCATGTTTGAAAAAAACAAAACAAAAAAAACAGTTGATGATGAATAGAACTTTTAATAGATTAAAGGATGACCGATGACCGTCTACAGCATTACTATAGAACTGCCGAAAAGGAAATCAGGATAGACACTGAAGGAGGGAAGTGTAGAAATCGATGCTTTCAATATGTTTAACGCCACTGCAGAAGATACACCGAAATGCATAAGGGGAAAGGTTACTTGTCTAACGTTCCTTACAGAATCTCTACTGGCAATCTTGCAGAAGATTTAAGAGGGTTTTCAAATCTTCCTGTTGAGGATAGATTTTAAAACACAAAGATCAGAGGTTAAGATGGTATAAAAAGTTGGAGAAGAAGATGAAATAACTCTATAATTTTTGGAGTGGAATTTGAGGCAAGAGTTCAGTTTTATTTTTATTTTTACAGAAAACCCTTGAGAAAGAAAAGGGAACCCGATAGATATAAATCAAAGAAGTACTACTGCAAGTTAGTAGCACCATTGATCTGAAAGTCTGTTGCTGCAAAAAAAAAAAAAATAATAGAAGATACGGAGAAATATGGGTTAATCTCCAATTAATTTAAGGTCGAAATATGCACACTGAATGAACAGTAAATGTAAATAAGGCTCGATGATTCTAGTTTAATTATTATTGCAGGTCATGGCAAGAAGTTTCATCTTTAAATGAAGATGTACTTGTTAGTACATAAGTCTAATATGGAATTTTTTTTTTTTTTTTTTTTTTTTTTTTTTTTACTTCAAGGTACATTCAGCCTAATATGTGACACAAGATTAGTGATGAGATCCTTAATTGTATGAAGAGATAGCACAGGAGGGGTAAAAAATATTTTTTCACTTATTTAATAAAAAATATTTGAATATTCATTTATTCTACACTTTTAAATTGTTAATAATTTTTTTTTATAAAAATATTAAAAGTAAATAAATTTCTTAAAACTTGAGCGGGGCCAAGAAAACTTTAATTGGGGCACTTCCGAAGGAGTATTCTCTTTCTTCTCCTTCAGCTAAGTTTAAAGGTTTTCCTTCATTCCCTTTTCAGCGACTACTAAAACCAGGCTGTAAAGTTCAGAGGCAAGTTGAAGAACTTTTCTTCGATTCTGTAGGAATTAGCAAGTCTTTAAGACTGCAGAGCTCTTATGCATTCTTGATGAGATAGCGAACCACTAAGCCTTGGGTGAAGTCACTGCAGGACGTAATTTTATGGCAATGAAGGGAAATGATATGACAAAAAGTACTACCCTACGAACAAATTCTACTAATTTCATTAACTAAAGTAATCCTATTGCCTTCCTATTCGCTGACGTTAGATGAGCAACTGTAAAAACTTAGGAAGTTTTTGAACAATATTCTGCAAATTTAAATAGTAAAAAGGTATTTTCTATCAGTTTTATGTATATTTAATGAAAGCTTATACATTGGCTATATAATTGTAAATATAAATTAATATTATAGTATCACAAAATATGAGCAGTACAAGTGCAATGAACCACTAAGTCTTGGGTGTAATCACCGAGTAGAAATTTATAGGTAATGAAGGTAATAGGTTTTGAACTAAAAATATTCTACCCTACGAACAATTTAATTAAAAAAAGAGAAGGTTCCAGTCTTGTTTCCAAATGAAATCCAAAAAAGTAAAATTTGCCTATAAAATCCTTAATTTTCATCCGACTTGGAAGAAACCACGTGCAAAATGAAGCATTGAGCAAGTTTTAAAAAACGTTCAATTTCGACATTTTTTTTGTGTGTATTATTTTTCATGATATGCTCAATCGGAAAAAAAAAATCTTATATACATTTTTTTTTATTTAAGTCAAATACCTTTTGTCGAAAAAACATCTATGAAGTGATAGATTTATTATCTAGAATATCTGTGATAAAATTTCGCTATTTGTAGCCTGTTCCCAACAATATCCAATTGAGTTTATCCCTAAAAAATTTTTGCTAACTTTTTTTTCTACTTATCCAATTTACATGAAATTTTCGGAGCGTGTATAATTGGGGAGGAGATGCATCTTTTTATTTATATGTTTTGTATGCTGAACCTTTTTGCCTCTGTTCAGGGGAAAAAATTAAACGATTTCAACAAATTGAATGAACAGAAAAAGTTCACTCCAAAAAATATTTATGATCAAAATTTTTTTTGGACAACTCGATTCGAAATTTTGGGAATTATTGACAGCGAAATTTCATTGCATGACAATCTATAGATAATAGATCCATTTCTTCATATTTCAATATTCAAGTCATTTAGACAAAAAATTATTATCTTCCTCGTATCCCCAGATTGGGGGTGAAGCGCGTAGCTTACACCGGAACAGAAAAATAGTATAAGAACATGACGCAAGTCGAAAAATAAGCCCCTTTTTACCCCCAGTGAGAAATCTTCGCAATCAGAAAAAATCCACCCTGAAGCTTCACGAGACTGCGACGGGCCCTCACTGTGGTATCTCGTCAATGTGGGGTTCATCCCTTGGGCAAAGCCCACAACCATACCCCCTCACAAAACTCCGTCATTCAATTGTTATGCACCTTTTTCTCGCCTCTGTCAAACTCGCATTCCTTTACTGACTCGGTCCACTTTTTCTTCGGTCTTCGATTTTTTAATTTTATTAAAGATTGTTTTTATTTGTTTTGTTTTTTCAGAAAACTAGAAAAATGTCCGAAACCCTTGCCCAATGCAGAATTTTGACTTTATCCAAATTGAATGAAAATTAAGGAATTTATTACCAAATTTCACTTTTGTCGAACAATTGAAAAAAAAAAAAGACTCAAATGGACAAAATTGTAATGTCATTTACCTTTCTATATGCCGATGTTGCTAAATATTGATAAATTTTAGAAACTAAAAAACGAAACCTCGGAAGTTCTTGAAGAATTTCTGTTAAAAACAACATTAAACATTTAATAAAAATATAAACTGGCTTAAGATTAAATATAAGCTACTATTACATTTTCAATGTATTTCGTTAAATATTTACGAGGTTCTTACTACTAATGATGAATTTTATAGTTTTACTTACGGTAAATATTTGTAGCCTGCAAAAGTCCCATTGCTTTAGTCAAAAATTCAAGCTGTTCTACTCCATTGCAAAAGATCACTTCTCCTTTACTTATATTATTCACACATTTTCTGCTTTAATTTGTTGAAACTGAATATGTGAACACTAGTCAATATTATTTCAGACCAATAGCTCTCGTCTACCAACGAGAGCATGTCTTTCGATTAAGTATAACTATCATAGTAAACCACGCAATCTCGTTCTGCATTTTCTTTTCTTTGCATTGAGATGTACAAAATATTATTACTATTTTTTTATTTGGAAAAGCAGTGCAGAAGCTTTGCTAGACTAAATGCAGGAATAGGGCCAAGAGAGAAAAGTGGTTGTTCTATCTGAAACATCGAGTTAAAATTATAAAACACAAAGTAAACTTAACAAAGAAATTGTATAATTTTTCTTAGCTATAATAAAAACAAATTTTTATGAACTATAAAAGCAAACTGAGACGAGATTGGCTGGCACGGAAATGTGACTTATAACCAGATCTGCGGAGCATGTAAATTTTTATTCCGACTCTGGTTACTATTTTGCAATTATCCAGATCTGGATTAATTTACTTTAATTTTTTTTTTTACTCTGGCTTCGACCTCGAGTCCACAGCCCTCCCAATCACAACCTGGACATGAGATTTTGCCTTCAATTATCTACAATCTCAATTCTACAATGTCCTCGACATTTCCTCATAGTCTTCTACAAAACAAAACATCGAATGGACCAGTCGGAATACTATGAAGAAGAAAGTATGGAATCTTCACGACAAACACCAACACTGGGTGCCATAAGAGTTGTTGATAACGCCCAGATTGATAAGGCTCGCGTAGTCATTTAGTTTCAATGTGTCACTTACTTTTTATTGATACGCCTTTATATGTACCTCGTTATAAACCAGTGTGAAAAATTTACGAAGATGTGCAAATATCATCATAAGAAAATTGATCGAGCCGACGCTCCTGTCCTATGTTTAATTTTATGTTTTTAGATTATAATGTCAAGAAAATAAGGCTGATAGGTGCTTAGTTTTCATACATGTACCTCTAACATGCTAACCATATAAGCACGGGTATCATCAATGTAATTATTAAAAGGATTTTAAGACATCCTGCAGCATACGTGCGAGTCAAGAGCTATGATGAAAGGTAATTTACATTCGACTGCTTTGGGAATCAAAGTTATTCTTTCTTCATGGTTCTATCATAAACCATCAAACAACCCGTCTTTTTTTATCTTTATTCACTTCCACTTGCCAATCTGCATCTGCATCTTTAGCGTGTATAGCTGCTGTTTTACGATTTTCATCCACTTTTCTCTGAATTTTTCAAAAATAATGTAAATTACAAAAGTCTCATTTCATAAGAACAGAATATTTCCAATAATTAAATTTGAAAATTAGTTTCGTGAGTCTTCATAAGCGTGTGGAGTAATTAGTTATCAGATAAAAATTTAACGTTGAAATAAATATAATGAAAATTATCAATTATCGGGAAAATAATAGATATCGATATATCAATAATTGGAAAAAACATCGATAGTTCGTTATTTTTTTAATTTTTATTTTAACTATAAACATAAAATGTACGAAAATGGATAAAAAAAAACTTAAGAATTTTTTGATACCATTTTTGTACATTAAATGTTTATAGTTTTAATACAGTATTAATGTGAATGAGATTACAGAATCTCTTCAATTACTAATATATATATATATATATATATATATATATATATATATATATATATATATATATATATATATATATATATATCTCTCTTTGCTGCTCTGCTATATATATATATACTACTCATATCTCTGTGTGCGGTATATATAACTCTATACCACTCATATATATATATATATATTTATTTCCCCCCCCCCTCCTTAGGTGAGGGTGTGGAGTTACGGATTGTATAAGTAACTATTATATCTTCCCTCGCTCTCACCAGCAGGAGGTAGTTGGAAAAGGATTGCAAGTCTGAAAAGGAGTCAGAGTCGCGAAGGAGTCGGCACAAGTGATGGAGCCGGTGCGGTGCGCTTGATTGATTGAATTAAGTAAATATTCGGTTAATAAGCTAAATATTGGTAGCATCAATGTATATGTGTTTATAAGGTCGTGAATCTCTCGATTTTGAGGTTTTCAAGTTCCTAAGGGGTGTCTGAGGACCCCCAGGAGGGTTCCCAGAAAAAAAGAAGAAATCACGAGTGCATAAGAGAAGGGAGGAAAAAGAAAAATCGATTTTTTAAGTCGATTTTCTGATAATCGGTTTTTTATATTTTTCCTCCCCATACAAGAAAACGAAAAAAGCTCTGCCAAATCTCTTTTCGGGACAATATATATATATATATATATATATATATATATAATATATATATATATATATATATATATATATACTATATATACTATAACTATATATATATATATATATATCATATCGCTATATATATATACTATATCGGTGATGGGCAGATTCAGTTCGAGAATCCGGATTCGACCATTATCATATATATGCTCGAATCCGAATTTGCCCATCAATGATATATATATATAAAGGACAGTCAATTCATCTAGGTTAGGTCTATGCTTACGGCAACGTAGATACATCTAGGTTAAGGCATCGTCGATCCATATAGGTTAGGTGTCGGTTTAGAACCCCGCTAGTTCAGGTAGATAAGTTTTGTTAAGTATACACAAATTTACTATGTGTATACTCAACAAAACTTATCGTTTTAATATTAGGCCAGAATGTAAAATCTTTTGATAATTCATGCACTGGTCTAAATTAACAAAGGGGGAAATTATGGAATAATGATCATATAAAATGAAGTTAATTTTTAAAAATAAATGTTTCTCAATTGTAAAAAGTATCACTATGTACCTACAAAAGTCTACGCTTTAATATTAAACCTGATATAAGATTTTTACTGAGGATATATCTCGAACACACATCCTAAATAATTTTAGTCTAAATCATGAATTAAAATTGGTACAAAAAAAAAAAAAATTCAAAATATATCGTGGACATTTTGAAATGAGAATCGAACATTCTAATTTTGATGTTACGGCATTACAATTAAAATAATGAGCATGAGAAACTATAATTATCAATTAGGCTGTAGAATTATGGGCTTTTGCTAGTTTAAAAAGAGCGCCATTTTTTTTTATCTTCAGACTTTAATAACTAAATAATGGTAAATTTGAACTTGACGACTTTCTTTTACACGCAACGATATGTTTCTTAGTTGTAACTAATATCTCAATGTACATTCGGAAGCTTACGTTTCAATATTAATACGGAATAACTTTGTTATATACCTCATATACCTAATTATATACCTCAAGAACTTTCAGTTATTATAAAACAAATGGTACTAAATGAGTTTTGAAAGATATATTTCTTTAATTGTAATCGATATCTCGATGCACCTACGGAAAAGATAATGAAATTTTTTTAGAATTCTAATAAGCTGATACTTCAGACACTCGTTTAAATTAGTTTTAGGGTTGAAATATCGAAATTGATTTTTTTTTTTTAAATTATTCCAAATATTTTAACTATCTCCAGATTTCACCATAGCAAATTTTTTCAAATATTAACGAGGCGAAATATCATTATCAGTTAACAAACTAATACATTTATCACTTGCAGGACCTTTATAGACTTGTTATAAACCTTACCAAATTTTCCTGTTGGTTACAATGTAAAGTAGTAAAGCCTTATTGAAACACTGGTAAAAGCGTTTCAAAATACTCTGCTGGATTTTAAACCTAAAAAACTTATCTTATCCGAAATTCTGTCAAATCTCTCATGAAATACGTTATTTCCAATTCACATTCACTTCTCAACAATTTATTACCAATATTAAAAGTGTTATAACTTAAGGCACTACTGCAACTGAAAGAAGAAATATCCCCATTGTCACTATATCTCGTGGAGTGACCCGTTTCATTAGCCATCACAGAACGTCAATTAAACAGAAAATGCTTTGGTCATGTAAGAAACACGAATTTAAAAAGCATTGTTCCATTAAAGGCGAAGCTAGTACCAGTTTTATCTAACACAACTAAATATACTAAAAGAGGTCAAACTAATAATTCAACTCAATATGGTACATAGTTTATTAAGAAAAATACAATAAATTAATATCTATAAATAATTCTTAAGTATAACTACCCATTGATACAGAAAATAAATCCATTACAAAAGTACGTACCATTGTGCAAACCCTGCACTTAACGTCTACATTAACCTAATCCTATAAGCCACCTAAATTATAACTACGCTCATAACCTTGTCAAAATTTCAGAGATCACTCAAACAGATGTATATTAAACCTAATAATGGTGAGCTTCATTAAAAACATAAGTCAGAGGCGAAATTAATAGTGCCGAAGCCAACATGCAAAAACGAATGTGGGGCCACTGATATTTGAAGACCCTTAATTTTCGGGGGCCCCACTGCACGACGGTGTCTACAGGGCCCTTTAGGTTCGCCACTGACATAAGTCGAAAATTTTGTAGTGTTCTACGTTACCCATTCTAAAAAGGAATAGAATAGTTTGGTCTGAGTCAATAAATGACATTTCTACAGAGCACAAGAGTGAATTAAAGAATACCTAAAAGAACTCAAGAATAATATTTGAATGTAGAATAAAAGAAATTGAAGTTTGAGGCTGGTTCAATAGCAAATTTAATTTACAGAAGGTTGAAAAGATACAAGAATATTAATAAAAATTCTCTACATTTGTATTTCCAAACAACTCAAAAATAAAAATTAAAACAAAAAATTTAACTTTGACAAAATAAATAAATAAATTACAAAAAATAGTTAAATTTCCTGATGTAAGTTATTTGAATAACTTAAAACTTATTTACAGTAACTAACGACAAATTAATTAATAATATTGAATACTATTTATACCAAAATAAAATCTTACAAATACAATATAATCGAAGCAAAAATCGTTATCTAAAAATAAAATCGAAACCTCATTAATATCGATATTGAGAAAAAATTAAAATACAGAAAATAAAATGTATGAAAGTAACCCAAGTGACTAGCTCCTCCCATTCATGAGTTAACTGTAACATATATGCATTGCATCAAGTCTGATTGGCACATCAGGATATTATTAAATTCTCAGAGGTTTGGGGTAGGGTGGGCTATAAAATTCTTTCTTATTCTGCCCAATGCAGGGTGAGGAGGTCAATATCCATTGTTGTTAAGAATTCTCAAGCCAAATTGACTTCCAAGCATTTCTCCTTAACTTGTTCTACTAAAAAGGAAAACAAATATACATGACTTCTACAAATGACTTTCACATTCACCACAATAAATAATAATAATAATAATAATAGCTTTACAGAATAATACACCACCTGCGCAACATGTTTACCACAAGTGACAAATCTTATTCACTAAATTAGGCCTAAATCCAAAATAACTAACTACACGGACTACCAAAAATTGATGATAAATATTTTTCATCGGCCAACATTTTAGTCAACTTCTTAACAGTTTTTTACTATTTTTTTTTTCAATCGTATATTAAAATAACAATCAAACCCTCTTTCATTCAATTAATGTTTCAAATATGGATGGACTTTAATAATAATAATAATAATAATAATAATAATAATAATAATAATAATAAAAGAAACATGAGGACTTGCTAGGAGACTGAATGGTAGCTTTTGCTAGGTCAGACATCACAGGGAACTTGACTCTCTTCTTGGTGAGTTGGTCCTGAGCCCATAAGAGTAACTTCAAGAGTTCTACCAACATAGGCATGGTCTCTTCTTGATTTTGGGCTTTGAGGATGGCAGCATTCAGTTCACTTGCAACCTTATATATATATATATACTACCTTATATATATATATATATCTAATATAACAACCTTTATATATCACTATATACTATATATTACTATATTATATATATATATATATATATATATATTATAACTATATATAATAATATAATATATATATATATATATATATATATATATATATATATATATATACTATATATCCTATATACCATGCTATACTATATATTCTTTATAATAACAATAGAGTTGACTCAAACTCTCTTCAGAGGACGCTGGTTTCAATCTCACGTAACACCAGATAGGATTTTTATCTTCCTGGGGGGCAGGTAAAATCGACTGTGAACACGTTATTGGCGCTGGTTTGGGATAGCCGACCTTAAAGTTCTTTTTCCTGTAGGCCCCCGTGTTACCTGAAAGGGGATAAAGCGTTAAAAAGGAGTTTATATATATATATATATATATAACATATATATATATATATATATATATATATAGCAGCATAAAATGAAAACTAACTAGTTCCCTATTCATAAACCTTATATATATTCATATATATAACCTGTAACGAGCATACATGTATATATATATACTTTATATACTAACTCCATAATATATATATATTATACATATAATATATATATATATATATATATATATATATATATATATATACATATACTATATATATGTATATATAATAACATATATCTATATATAACATATATATATATATATATATAACTATATTTACGTATACATATATATATATATATATATATATATATATATATATATATATATATATATATATATATATATATATATATATATAAATGTGTGTGTATGTAGAAAAAAAATATACAGAATATGCTATATATAACTATATATATATATATATAATAGCCAACCAATATATATATAATACAGCCAACCTATGCTGTATATGTACCAACCAATATATAATAATAACCATGTATATACGTATACATATATATATATGTATAGCCAGCAATATATATAGATCTATGCTCAATAATATATATATGTATAATATACATATATATATATATATGTATATATATGTATATATATATTTCTATATGTCATAAGGGGTAACTAAAAGGAAAGTGGTAGCTAGGTTGGGGTCCCGCTACCGCTAATTAATACCCTAGAAAGGCTTACGCGTGTCTCGAATTTCTGGTGTGTGTTTGTTCACCTTACCCCAGTTCTGAGGAACCAAAGGACAGTTGCTGATGATGATATACATATATATAACAAAAAAATTCACTCCTTTCAAACTGTGTAGGATTTTACTTCCCTTACCAAAGGAATAGGACATTTTAATAGTTATACAAAAGGCATCAAAAAATGATATCCACAATGGCCACAGCAAGCACTTTAATCCCAATTTTTCTCCAGTAATGGAATCCCTCATCAAACTACGAAAGAGACTTACACAGAAGAAGACAGCCGACTCAAGACCAGATAAATCAAATCGTAAACCTTTGCAATAGAAAACACTATAATTATTAACACACTAAAAATATTAATTGACAACAATTCACCCAATCACTAAATCATAAAACAAACACTAAAAAGTTATATTGTACCGTAAAAAAAATCCACACTTCTAATACACAACCACCACCAACCCATGAAGTCATTTGCTAACAAAACAATAAAAGACCCAACTCAAAAACACAATGCAATAATCTTTTGTCCCCAAAATTAGTCTTGATCCAACAAATAGCGAAATAATCAAACGTCTAAAATAGTTAAAGCCGATCAAGAAGAATCTTTATTTACCCCCTTCTCTCTCTCAAAAAAAAAAAAAAAAACTGAAACAAAACCAAAATCTGAGGGCCCAGACCAAATATCCAACACTGACTTCAAACATCTAGAATTAACTCAACTATTTAATGGCGCATGGTTAGCTGTATTGCAGTTTGAGAAAATCTTACTTTACTATCGGTACTATATCACTTTATGTCCGCTTCCACAGACCACTATCCTCTCTCCACAGCTATATATTTGAAAGAATAAATCAGTTTCAGAGGCTCCCCTCCCCCCTTGTCAGACACACATCCATATACAAAGGATCTTACCACCACTACTCACAGACCTGAACCAACACATTCTAACGGGCTTTAACTAAAACCCTCTCCCCTTCATATTCCTCCTAGTTATTGACATTAACAAGGTATTCTATATATACAATTCCCCATCATCTCTTAATAGACAAAATTCTGAACATAAATCTTTCCATCAAAGACAAAAAAAAAAAAAATCATTCTGGTCACACAACCAGAGTCATCCAGGATCAAAATTCTTCCCGAACTTACGAGATGTGTCTGCAGAGTATCCGATCTGATTCTCTCCTGCGAAAAGTAATTACTTGAGGTTTTCAACACTGAAGGGGAAGATGCATGGAAAATTTGTATGAGCACACAATTGTTTTTAGGCTTGCAGGGCACGTCAGTTGCTGACAGGCTGCTGCCGAGTGAGGTAATATTGTGTGTGAATGTCGGTTTTATTTTGAGTGCGATGACGTAAAATGTTGAGCAAAGAGAATGCATCAAATTTTGGAAGAAGCTTGATGATACGCAAGATTCAACAGGTTCTTGGTGACAGGGCAATGGGGGTTACTCAA
Organism: Trachelipus rathkii; assembly: GCA_015478945.1. Classification (NCBI taxonomy): domain Eukaryota; kingdom Metazoa; phylum Arthropoda; class Malacostraca; order Isopoda; family Trachelipodidae; genus Trachelipus; species Trachelipus rathkii. The sequence goes on along the minus strand of JABUQX010066670.1, from coordinate 9,328 downwards.
ATAAAATATTGATACAACTGATTTAAAAATAGACGTACGTCATCCGAGAGCGATCATCGTTCAGGAAGACCTTCAACAAGCAGGAACACAGAAACCAAGGCCGTAGCCTGAGGGGGAGGGGGAGTTGAGGGACTCTGAACCTTTTCGAAATTATTTAAACTATCAAAATTTTTTGATAGCTTGAATCTCTTAATTTTAATTTAAAAGTTTAATATAAATAATAACTAAAGCAAATTAAAAGTATATATTAATAGAAATAAGGAAAACATATTTGTGATTCGTAAAGAGTTCTTAGGTATAATGGCTGCTGAAAGCCCAAAGGTGAATCTCTAACGGAGGCAGTACCACGAAGGTTGAAACACACCGACTTTATAATTGGACAACGATATGATGGTGCAGCAACAATAAAGAATAAGTTTAAGAGGTGTTCAAGCCGTCGAAAATATCCAGAGGCATTTTAAGTTCATTGCTGTTGACATTCATATAGAGTACAAGATATTAGATTTATTGACACAATGAAAACTGGGAAATATTTTAGTTTACCAAGGCGGAAACTATTTTAATATAAAAAATAGTGAACATCTTCCAGAAACAAAATGGACAAAACTAATAAGAATTCGCCAAACAAATACATCAAATATTTTGAAATTTGTAATCACGTAATTATAAGTTTAAATTTGAATGACTTAAATGAGTCAAAAGAGATTTTACTCTCCATCAGCTGGATTCGAAACACTGGACTCCGCGTCGCTGAGTTAACAGTAACCGGTCGCCTACCATAGGCCATCCACGTTCCCAATAAAGAACGTTTCAAGTCTAGCTTTTAAAGCTCCCGGTTTTCTCCTCCCTTAATTATGATTTTAACTATATTCTCCTTCACTCTTTCACTATGTACTACACTGCAGTCTCCATCATTAGTGACAATAACTATTCTTAATCATATTGAGATATGATGCTTGTTTTGATGAAAGATTTTCACACAAATATGAAAAATTTTCAACAATAACTGAATTTGCAACAGAACTTCTGTTTTCTGTTAATGAAGAAATGAGCATGACGCGAACAGAATCAATATAATGAGAAAATATAAATAAAACAATTGTAATTCCTTTTCTTGATGATTTTTCAAACCATTTAGAGAGCAAGTTCGTGATCCAAAATCCACACAATCTTATTAAAAGGATTCCGTCAATATCTGTTTAAAATTTTACGAATTTTGTTAATAAACTTGTTCAATACAGTCACATTGGATAGTTAAGGATTTTAGCATCTATCTCACTCACAACGCGCACTCCAGAAAAGGCCCAAAACATACTTTCACAATTTTAAAACAAGGGTAAAATTTAACAGTTCTGGTTATAATGAGTGCTCATCATAGTTACACAATATACACGAAAGAAAATGTCAGTCATTTTGCTGTTAAAAGAGCAAGAAAAATAATTTTCCATATTTATAAATATACTTTTTTATTTTAAAATTGATATAAATATATATATATATCATATATATATATATATTCTCTTTTATATATATATATATATACTACTACCTATATATATATATATATATATAATATATATCTTACCATACCTATATATATATCTTCTTCTATATATATATATATATATATATATATATATATATATATATATATATATATCTTTATATATATTATATCTATATATATATATATATATATATATATATATGCTCTTTATATATATATAACCTTATATATATATATATATACTATACTTCATGCCTATATATATATATATATGTACCTGCTGGCTTATTTCTTCCTCATATATTTTTTTTTTTTACTTTACTGCCCTGGCAGAAACCACTGAGAAAATAAGATCCCTGATAATGCCCAGATCGTCGTTTGACAGTGAGAGAAATTGCTGATGTCATCGGTGTCAGCAAAGATTCTGTTCATGTAATTTTACAGGATGAATTAGGATTGCACAGGGTGGCAGCTGAATTTGTGCCAAAACTGTTTTAGAGAAACAGAGGAAGGTCAGACTTGACGACGCACAAGATACACTGGAAACGGTTAATAGTCATGCAGTGTTCCTCAATACCCTGATAACGGCGATGTGAAACCTGGGTGTATGGGGTACGACCCAGAAACTAAGGAAGTCCATTCATCACAGTGGAAACCCAAGAAAGCACGGCAATTGAGGAGCAAATTCAAGATAATACTGAATGTTTTCTTCGATTCAGTGGCATCGTGCACCATGAATACAAGCCTGAAGGACAAACAGCAGCTAAAGAGTATTACAGTGACGTCTTTCGTCGTCTCTGTGATGCAGTTCGCCGTAAACGACGGGTTCTGGGATCTATGGTCATCTCCAAACTGTAAAGTTCATAACGATAACGGCTCATTCGTGACCTCTGATAGAGGATTTCATAGAATAGAAAAGTATTTCAGAGTTGAGGACCATTCTAACATAGGGATTTCACAGATCCTTCAATCAGTGGCAAACTCGTTGGACCAAGTTTGCTGAGGCACAAGGGTTCTCTGACGACGGGGAAAAGGCCAGGCCTTTGAGTACTCAATTATGGATCGAGAAAACCAGGTGCTACCTAAAAACTACGCTTGACTAATTCTTTAGGATATGGATATTCAATTGAGTTAGAGCATCCGTTATTGTTAACACTGAGACGCGGTGTGCAATGTTCGAATCCCGCTGATGGAGAGTAAAATCTCCTGTGACTTATTCATTTAAATGAGCCTCACCATGTTAGTAACAAATTGTTTCCTCTCATATGGTCAAGATACTTTTCAGACCTCGCACAAACTACATAACAGAGTTTCCTAGGCTATTTTCTCACCCACTCTTTTCAACTTCTAAATGCAAGACCTACCTAATCTTATATCCCTTTACATAAAATTCAATAGCTAACGACAACTTAACTATCACTGCCCAGAGTTCATCCATACATAAAGTATACCGAGCCCTACAACAATACATATACCTACACTTGAACAATGGTTAACAATAAGCAGAATGATGCCTCACCACAAATATATACAATTACACCACTCACCCCTGACAGAAGAGAATCTAACACCTACTTAACGATATATCTAGCAAGCAGTAGACTTCCCATCAACAAAAAAAAACTCACCAACCTTGGATTAATATTTCATACTCACATGACATTCAGCTCCACAAATTAACAATATCACCTCAAGAGCCACACATAACTTCACTGCACTGACTGACACAAATTTTGGTCAACAGACATTTTTTTTTTACAATAGTTTACAGACAATATCCGCTCATATTAAATTATGCATCACTTACATAGGCTCCTGTACTATCACAATCAAACATAAATAAACTAGAAACCACTCAAAACAATACCCCAAGAATAACGGGCTGATTCCCACTACACTACACAAATTCATCATCTACAAACAGAAATAAAATTTCTTCCTTTAAATGACCACATAGACATAATTGGTTAAAAATTATACAGTATATATTTTTTTCATAGATCACCCACTACATACCCAGAAGAAATAAAAACACACCCACATCAACTATTCAAACATATCAATCTCCGCATACCAAATAGACTACAAACATGTCACCAAAAATATTACCTACAGAACAATCCTTGGACCAAAAAACTCAAAATTCGTTGTCCCGACTTCTCTTTGATCCCCACCACTCCCTTCAAAAATACAGGTTAAGAATAAAGCACCCTCCCTACACTGCCAAAGATATCTCTCCTCCACTTCAGGTAAGAAAGCATTAACAGGTTCTATTTCTGCTTTAGGTTAGAGCAGAGACTGATATAATAAAGCTAAAAATGAGTTCCCAGTAAAAGATAACAACGTTCAGAGATTTCGTGCTGAATTTTAAAACATGTAAAACAGGAAGTACTTAAATTTTTATTTTCAATGGTCGAGAGTTCCCGTTTAAAAGAGAAATATGTGTATATTTGATATTTAAAAAAATGGCAACCACATTTATAACCTCAAAGCCAAGATGGGCGACTTCCAAAAATAGCCCCTCCCCCCCTTTCCCCACTTGGAGAGTCAACTGACTCTGGTGGTGTGGTTGGTGCCGTCACAGAATTGTCAGCCTGTTTTGACACACCGTCTTCTTTCTTCATAAAATTCTGCAACCTTCACGGTCTTAAATCTAATTTCCAATTTGTTGAACATCACCTCTCCTCCTCGAAACCTCATATCTTATTCTTTACCAAAATTCGAGTGTCTGAGCGTTCTGACAGCAAACCTTACTCTATATCCTCTTACTGTCTTTATCCTCATTTTTCAGCAAAAGGGGGAGGGGGGGGGTTGTTGTGCCTTGTATGCAATGATGTTTGTTCTCGTGTCTCTGATTTGAAGTCTTCGTCTTATGGCTTAAGCTATCCTCTCAATCTACTACTAACTTCATCTGTTCTGTATATCTGTCTCCTAATTCAACTTTCTATCCTAAATTCTTCAACTACATAAACTCTAAATTAGACTCTCATTCTCTCTTCTTCATCTTACTCTGAAATCATCATCCTTTCAATCTTTCAATCACCATCGCCAATTTCTCTCCTCTAATTATCAAGTACAGCTGGTGAACTTGCCAATTACTTTTAAGTACAGAATCCTTGGTCGTCTTGGAGATGAACCCAACATTCTAGACTTTTTCCTAACCTTTAATCTTTCTCCTTATTCTGCTAGACGTTTTTCCCCTTCTGAGCTACTCCGAACACCTTCTTATCTGTGTATCCTGCTGTTATATCACTTCAAGTCCTTCGCAGGTAGTAATAACCACTGAATCCAGGAAATTCTTTAAGTAGTATGGTGTACATATCGACCGGCATTTTGGTTAAGTACACTCTTTAAGTGTACTTAATAATTTTTGTTTTTCTTCGACTAAGGCAAGGAAATGTTTCTGTCACTTGTGCTGCTAACTGATCGGAGTTTCAGTAGTACTTCTTTGATTTCCCAAGGAATGACTACTGCTACCGTGGGAGGGGGGGGGGTCCCTTCGGAGTGCGTTGAGCGCATTACCGAGATGGTTCTCTCTGGCATGGAGAAGCACATTCCATATTCTTTCCCTTAAAACTAAACCTAACAAACCTTGATATAACTCTGCTTGTCCTCGTGCTATCCGCTGCCTCCAAGAATTACGGATGTCATCAAACTCCTGAAATTCACGCAGCTTATAGGCCTATTTCATCCTGGAATCGTTCAATATATTTTCTCCATGACACTAAAACCCTTTTTCTCCGTAGAAATGCTATAATTTTACTGGTTCCTCTTCCCCACGTACTACTTCACATCCCCCAGAAGTGGTAAGGGTGCGTAACTTGCACGGAAGTAGGAAAGTTAAGTGGAAGAATATGACTTAAGGAAATCCCCCATACCTTCGCCTAATACCAATAAGTGCGAGTCTTTCGCAGCCAAAAATCCACCCTAGGACTTCACAACACCACGACGGACCCCCTCTGTGGTATCTCGTCAATTCTCGTTCATTCCTTGAGCCTGGCCCACACCCCCCCCCCCCTCCACTCCTATTATGTTATGCACCATTCTTCTTGCTTGAACCGAATTCACATCCCTTTCCTTAAGGCACTCCTTTACTAACTCAATCCACTTTCTTTGGTCTCCCAAGCTGCTCGATTCCCAACACACTCACCTCTATACACCCACTTAACCAACCGACTATCATTTATCCTTTCTACATGACCAAACCATCTTAATAAACTTTCATTTATTCTCTCATTCAAGCCATTCTTCATACCACACAACTCCATAACACGTTCGTTTCTCATTTTAGCAATTCCTTTCACACATAACACTCCCCTAAGATTATCCATCTAAATAGCCTTAATCTTATATCTATATTTCTTATTCCACACCATAGTCTCGCCGCTATACATTGACACCGATAACAACATACCCTCATGCAAAACCCCAGTGCACTCTAGACTTAGTCCCTTTGCTTTCAAAAAAGATTTAATTGTATCAGCAACTATCCTTCCACACTCTGCATCATCTGTTCCCTTTTCATCTGGCATATAGTCTAAATATTTAAACTCAGATACTTGTTCCAGTTGCTCACCATCGAAAATAATTTTACACTGTGGACTTTCCTCACCCCCATCACCACCTTACTTTTATCCACATTAACTTTCAAACTCCTCATTTTACACACTCTTCCAAACTCCTCTACCAATTCTTTCAAACTTTCTTTAGATTCACCACACAAAACCTAATCATCAGCGTACAATAAAACAGGGCACCCTTCACTCTCTTCCATTCTCCATCAGTCTAACACCTTCCCTTGCCACCCCTACCTTAAATTCTTTCATCACCCCATCCATATACATATTAAATAGCCATGGAGCACAAAACATCCTTGTCTAACTCAGCTATTAATAATATTAAACCATTCACTCTTCACTCCATTTATTCTTACACACGTTTCACCATCAACATACATACATACTTTTGATTCCATTCAGAAGCCTACTACCAACATCTTATATCATTAACACTTGGCACAGAGCTTCTCTATTAATCATGTTATACGCTTGTTGCAAGTCCATAAAACCTAAATACAATTTATTCTTCTCTCTCATTTGCTTCAAGGTAAAAATTTGATCTACACATCTAAAACTTCTAAATGTACCTTGTTCTTAAACAATTAGTTCCTCAGTTACTATACACACTCATACAACTAAGGTCAGTTTGCCCCCCCGCGCTAATTTGGGTGCGTTCCTCCTTGTCATTGGACGGTGGTTTGGTATTAGAGTTTTTTGGAATCTTAATGATCAAATATTTCTTTGTTTAATTGATCAAAGATA
>JABUQX010066669.1:62500-64817 GCA_015478945.1 Trachelipus rathkii | reverse complement strand
TATATTAATTATATTTTATTATTATAATTAATTTTTATTAAATATAAATTTAGTATAAATAATATTCATCTTCACGTATATTATTATTATTATTATTATTAATTATTATTATAATTATTAATTATTATTATTATATTATTATTATTATTTATATTATTATTTATTATTATATTATTATTTCCTTTTATGAATCTTTAAATAGAGTCTATTGTTTATTTTATAATTTATTTAGAAGAAATTTTCGATTCCACTGAAGCTATATATATATATATATATATATATATATATATATATATATATATTATATATTATATATATTATAATATATTATATATATATTATATATAATAATAATATTATATATAATATATATTACAATAATATATAATATATATATATAATATATATATATATATATATATATAATATATATAATTATATATATATTATATATATATATATCTATATATAATATATATATATTATATATATATATATATAAAATATATATATATATAATAATATATATATATATAATATATATATATATATATATATATATATTATTATATAATCATGTTTATACTAATCTATATATATATAATATATATATTAGGGCGTGTGAAATTTTTTGACTTGCTTTTTCAAAAAATGAGGAGGGTCAAAAAGTTGTGCTTTGTTTAGCGTTTCACAATTATATTTACAAAAACTGGCCATTACATTGGTTTGCTTGGATAAGGATACTTCAAATTCGTGATATTTTCACGTTTCATGAAAAATTCGCAGCAAACTGTCTTTCTCTAAAGAAGTGCCTTCTTATCATTTTTCTGTCTGTACTTCTGCTCTAAGGTTAAGGAATATACTTATATTTATACATAACACGTAAAAAAAATTTTAATGCCACTTGTAAAAGTTTTAAACAAGAAATACCCAGTTGTATCTGAGTGTCTTATTATTAATTTTTATTATTATCATATTAAAAGTGACAATTTTCTTGTTTTTCTTTTGAACCATCATGATAGTTTCTTCCACTGAAATTCTGAAAAATTTGGAAACCATGGCTAGTAAAGGAAAGGACAAGACTGTAACTTCCACTCCACATGAGTAATTTCATTGGAACTGGTCGAAAATGCTGCCTTCTGAACTCCAAACTCTACGTTGTGATGTTCTAAGATATGGGGCTTCTGGCTAAGAGGCAGAGTGGAGGAGAATGTCAAGAAATTGCCCAGGAAAACCACCTTGAAAAGGTATTTATCCAAAAGTGCTGGGAAAGTGGGAACTAAGCAAACAGTTGTTTGTGGTGCCAATTTTAAATTCGAGAGTCACAATCCTGAAGAAGATAGAAGAAAATTGGGAAAACGCCAAAAAACATATCACTTGGAAGAGGAAAACTGGAATTGAAAGACACTTTCATAGCAACGTTAGACAAGCTCTTTGACATCTTCAATTGCAAGTGTGAGATTAAGTTATGTTCAGAATTTGAGGGTCCATGTCCAGGTGGTGCTGACTGTAAACATGATGTGCACATCTCCTTCTCTTGTTCTATTAATATGAAGATCCCAGTCAGATAACTAGTGTTTATTAATAGTCAAAGGGAGAAGATTGGATCTGTTGTTGAACAGGATAAAACTGGATTACGAGATCTACCTGAGCACAGAAACAAATTAAAAAGGCGAAGATGCAAGAAGATTCATTAAGAAGAAGAAGAAGGAAGGAAGAGTTTAACATTACAACCAAATGAAGTTCTTTTCTCCGACGAAAATGAAGAGCCAACACTGATGTTGCAGATGAAGAATCTGAAGATTCCTTTGCAAAATCCATGTAATGATTTTGATGTACCTTTTACTTCAAGTACAAGTCAGTATAATACATTGCAATTTCGCAATGTTGCATTGCAAAGTATTAGGTATGGTGTCGGTATACGTACTACAGCTGCCATTACAACAGCTGCATTTTTGAATGATCGATTAACTACTGAAGGAGACAAGAGACCTGTGGTTGATCACAATAAAGTAAAAAGGGCACAAGAAAAAGTCATGAAATCCCTTGATGACGAATTTCATGCTCGATGCCGGATAGGCAATATTGAATGTATCTTCTTTGATGAACGCAAAGATTCCACAAAGTTTTGTTACAAGCAGATAACTCGAGTCATCAGTTTCCAAGTATTGTGAAAAAAGTGCATTACGCTGTTTGCAGTGAGCCAAGTGGAAGGTATCTTTGCCCATTTTACTCCATAGAAAGACTTAACGAAAAGGAAAACCAGCTAAAGTTATTCCTAACCATGTTGTAGATTTCTTTAAAAGAAAAAACACAT
>JABUQX010066669.1:52500-55000 GCA_015478945.1 Trachelipus rathkii | reverse complement strand
ACCTAATTACTATGGTGAGCACAAGAATCAAAAAATTGAATACAAGAAATGTTACGCGAGGTGTAAGAATCCCTGGACACCTACATGGCGAATAGTGAGCTACTGAACTCAGGATCTCTCGCTGGGAAACCAGGATTAGAGAATGCAGAGCTATTAAAAGGCTCCCAAAAGCGTCGAAGATTTTCGAATAATAAAAACCCAAAAATTATGAGTTGTTACTTCAAGTCAGATCCGTCAAAACTAAGGTATTTGAAAAGACTGCACCAAATTTGGAAACTAATTTACCTGAACTTAGAAATTCCTGAGCAGAAACTCGCCCACCAGCGTCGACTTTTGATATCAGACGAAGCTTTTACTAATCTTGATTTGAAAGAAACCGAAAATACTCTCCAAGTCGAGTTCCTCAAAACTGCTTTTCCTAAAAAAAACAGGGAGGTAAAAGTAATTCCGAAGAAACCCCAGAAAGAAATAGAGTGAAGACCAAGAAGTAGAAACTGAAGCTGAAGAAGAACAAGAACCTGTTGTGACGATAAGAAATTTATTACAACAGCAAGATCACCAGCTGACTGTTAAGCAAAGGATACTGAAGAAAAAAGATAGCTTAACTCATGAATAAAGGAAATAAACTCTAAAGGATGTCAGCGCTAAAACTAGTCAAAATAAAAGATATGGTTCAAGCACTCGAAGCCCTCAACAAATAGGTGAAAGAAATTGATACAGTGGCTTTAGGACAAACAAATCAACTGATGGTTAGTGCTGCAGCAATATAACTGAAGAACTTGGATACAAAATAAACAGACCTGCAGAAAGCAACAAAACAAAATGCCATTATGGTAAATACGACTAGAAAAGAAGCTTAGCAAATTTAAGGCTCACGTTAGATAGCTAAGTTGTATGCAGGAAAAGAAATTAAAGAATGTAAAAATTCAAGAAGACTTAATAAAGAGTAACCAGCTTGGATTAGACAAGGTTAAGGAAAAAATACATTGGAAATAGTAAAGCAGAAAATTATTATAGTTTCGAAAAAGATCACAATACTCAAAACACGAATCCAACAAACGAGGAAAATTAGTTGTTTTAGAAGAACCAAATGCGTTTCTACCAAAACATGAATGGAGAAGTGATAAGAAATGTTAATGTGCTATGTCCTTACTACTGAAGAAGTGATACAATCTTGGAAAGTTTCTCAGATAACTCAAAAGTTTACAACAAGAATGTACTATTCGCAAAATATGTAGAAGATCAACCAGGAGGCACAAATATGAATAACATACTATATCACAGCTTCGGTTGAAAAACGTGCCCTAAAGGTCAAGAAATTTACTGTAACTAGGGGTCATGAATTGCAAAGATTCTGGCTTAGAAACATGACTAGCTTACACGACAGACTGACCGAACAACTGAACACCATGCTGCAAGGAGGAGAAATAGAAGAGTGAACAACAACTGGAAAAAAAGAAACATCTGATTAAAGATCATGAAAACGTCCTCTATCAAGCAATTATCATTCCATCCCTTGTCTTCCTACAATCTTCAAGCTCCTAACAGAAATAGTTTCTGATGCAGTGCAAGATCATTTAGAACAAAACAATTTGTTACCAGAAGAACAGGAAGGAAGCTAACAAAAGACAGTGAACACAAAAGATCAGCTACTAATCGACAAAATGATACTTGAAAAATGAAAACAAATGTAAACGAATCTGCATGTAACCTGGATTGATTATAACAAAGCATTAGATTCATTGCTCTACAGTTGGACACTACGATGCTTAGAAATGTTAAGGGTCAATAACAACATCAGTGTATTTGTTGACAAAACAATGAATCTTTATAAAACGCAACTGGTGTTAAATGGGATTAATATAGGTCAAGTCAGCATCTGCAGAGGCATATTTCAAGAAGATTCACTTTCAAGCTATTTTTTGTTATTTCGTTATTGCAGTGATCCCACTATCATTAATTCTACAGAAAAGAAAGAACCAAGGCTAACGAAATAACAAAAAATAGCTTGAAAGTGAATCTTCTTGAAATATGCCTCTGCAGATGCTGACTTGACCTATATTAATCCCATTTAACACCAGTTGCGTTTTATAAAGATTCATTGTTTTGTCAACAAATACACTGATGTTGTTATTGACCCTTAACATTTCTAAGCATCGTAGTGTCCAACTGTAGAGCAATGAATCTAATGCTTTGTTATAATCAATCCAGGTTACATGCAGATTCGTTTACATTTGTTTTCATTTTTCAAGTATCATTTTGTCGATTAGTAGCTGATCTTTTGTGTTCACTGTCTTTTGTTAGCTTCCTTCCTGTTCTTCTGGTAACAAATTGTTTTGTTCTAAATGATCTTGCACTGCATCAGAAACTATTTCTGTTAGGAGCTTGAAGATTGTAGGAAGACAAGGGATGGAATGATAATTGCTTGATAGAGGACGTTTTCATGATCTTTAATCAGATGTTTCTTTTTTTCCAGTTGTTGTTCACTCTTCTATTTCTC
>JABUQX010066669.1:32500-47500 GCA_015478945.1 Trachelipus rathkii | reverse complement strand
TATATATATATATATAATATATAATATATACTAGTCAAAATTAACGCCACCACTGGCTTCATATGACGTTAAACAGGTTACAGAAAGGACCAGAACGCTCTGTAACTTTATTATGCAAATAACAGCATCGGGATTTACAGTTACAACGATGTAACTCTCTCTCGTGGTCACTATTCCCGACCCAGCCACTGGCTAAATTAACCGCGTAAAATGACACAACCATGTAACTCCAGCTATCTCGATCTGAAGAAGACAGGTTTAAAGTTATGGCCGCGGAGGACATTCTGAGTACGTGGTCCATTGAGGTGTTGAACTTATCAACTTACAACCATGGAAATGGACTGCCGTCGACTAAAACGTGGATGAGTGCGACAGATTATCACACATCCTTCCGAAAGTACGGGGCACTGTGAAAACTCGGTCGACGGTTTTGGTGTAGGCAGGACAACCATTGCAAGGGTCGTGGATCGGCACCACGACACCCAGGAGCACGCATGGTAGCCGGGCCAGGGCAGGCCAGGCACCACGACTAGCGTTGAATACAATTTTAAGCGTATGCGGGCCGTAAGACACCGTCATACAACAGCAAGGCACCTTCAATTACAGCTGCAGGAGGTACATGCGACCAGTGCGAGGGATAATACAATACGTCAAAGCTTCGCGGAACATAATTTACGGCCAATGAAGCTGGTCATAAGACCACGACACACCAGGGAGCATCGACGGGCGCTACTAGCATTTTCCCGGGAACACATACATTGGACCGTCGCAATAGGGTGAAGAATGTGCTCTTTACGGATGAATCCAGAGTCAGTCTCTACACCTCCGATCGGCGGTCCAGAGACTATCGAGGACCTAATGAAAGGTACGCTCAGTGTAATATGCCTTACATTGCCATTTGGAGGAGGATCTCTCTCATAGTCTGAGAGGGCATATCTTTAACGAGTCGTGCAGAGTTGTACGTACTAGATGGCGGCTCCCTAACCACCGCACCGTACATCCTTGACCCGTATGTCATGTCATATACCCTCTACATAGGTGACGGATCCGCCCTAATGCATGACAACGCAGGAGTAACAAAGGCCAGATGCATCACCGAACACCTAACGACGGTCCAAATCAGGACATTGGATTGGCCAGCATACATTCTCTACCTAAACCCATTTGAAAATTGTGGGACATGTTGAAACGATGGTTGCGACAGCTGCCAACACCTCCAGAAACCTTTCAGGCGCTGCGGCAGGCGCTGCCTCGCGTATTCGATCAGATTTCCATGGAGGAAATTCGGCACTTCATTGAGAGCATTACCACGACGTGCCGAGCCGCCATTTCGTGCCCAAAGGTTACCATACACGATTATTGAGTAACACCATTTTCACAACGAACCCTTCGCCTCGATAACAGTGTCCTCTTCTCGTGAATGAGCACGCCATCATTCAACATACAGAATCCCATTCGCAGGACCCCCCGGCGCCATTTCCTGGGGCTCTTAACAACTCCTGTGAGCCACTGCCTATATGTGTCCCCAAATGCTTATGTTTATTTGCATATAAAAGTTACAACCAGTGTTCTGGTCATTTCTTGAAAACCTGCTAACCGGTCATATGAGCAGTTTGGTGCGTTAATTTTGACGATATAAGTGTAATAGTATATATATATATATATATATATATTATATATATATTTCTAGTATATTATATATATATATAGATATATATATATATTATATATAAAATATATATATTATATATATATAAATACCTACTCAAGCTAGGTACTAAGATTAAGAACTAGACATGATTCATACATCACTCTCTATTATTAATGTCCGGTGAGATATATATATAATATTAATATATATATAGTTAAAATAATTCACTCTATTATTATATACTCACTTATATATACTTTAATATTACATACACGTATTCTCCATTAATAGGTACTCCTTATTGTATGTATTACTGATAATATAACTAACATTTTTTATATATCGGACATATTAGTATATATTTAGCTCTTATAACGGTATTTATACTACACCTTTATACATGTACTAGATATCTAGGATTATCTCTATACTAACTCCTCTGTAACCATATCTTGCTACTATCTTATATGCTCTCCTATATAATATATATATATATATAATAATATATATATATATATATATATATATATATATATATATATATATAGTAGGTTGTAGTTTGATAATTAGGTATATAGTCTTTTATAGATAATATATATATTATATATATATGTATCATTGACTATTAACTTGGATTCTTCATTATACGATGGAAATTTGTTCTCCTTCAAAATACGCGGATAGAAATGAGACACTTTTAACTATCGTTTAACTGATTTTAGCCTCCTTTCTTTATATCATTTTCGAAATTAATTTTAACCTTCTCTCAGAACGCCGATAAAGCTTTAATATGGAGCTCTCGATTGGTCTTTTTATGCATTTATTCTCTGATTCTTTGGTCTTTTATTCTTTAGCACTTTTTTGAATCACTTGCTGTTGAGACAGACGTTTCTAGTACTTATGATAAGGTCTCGTCGATTTGTTTACTTTCATATATCGGTATCTGTATTCTATCAATAATCTTATCTGGTTCCTTATCTGTTCCCTGTACAGGAGCTGTTTTTCATCCTTTAAACCTATCAGTTTTGAAGTTTTCCTTAAGGTTCTTTAATATCTCCCATTTTTCTTCTGTTTTTCATCTAGGAGCTTCTTGACCTCATTTTAACAGCTCTTATGGAGAGTTCTCCGTCCTTCATTACTGTTACTAATTTTGATAGATATTATCTCAGCAATCAAAAGATACTGCCGACCACAGAGAAAAAACAATGATCTTTATGATCTTTCTCGTATCTCTAGTTGAGACAAAGAAGTCAAAGTCAAAGTCAAAGTCAAAGTCAAAGTCAAAGTCAAAGTCAAAGTCGTTTTCAGTATCTCTAAAACTCACATTCTACATCCATAAACTCAACAAAATCTTCCATATAACTACTGGTCTTAATATTCTTCATGGTTCATTTTCTTGTGATCTCTCTAGAAATATAACTTTATTTCTCATACAAATCAAGTTTCAAAGAGGTTATTTGTCCTGAGAAGGCATTAGAATTAATCACACCACCCCCAATGTTTTCTCTCTATAGTTTTATCGCTAGCCTTTGCGTGACGAGTGCCACACACACATCTGATGTGGCTCCATTCACACAGGCTCTTCTGGAATACATTGTAGTCTAGGACTTTCCCATATATATATATATATTAGTATATATATATATTATATATATAATTATATATATATATAATATATATAATATATAATATATATATATATATATATATATATTATATATATATATATATAGAATAATATATATTAATATATAGGGCGTGTCATTTTGGAGGGCAAAAATAAAAATTTGGCTTTTTTGTGAATGAGAGGGTCAAAATTGTGCCTTTTGATGTGTTTCTTAATTAAAAAGGTTTTTCCTTATTCATAAACATTTACCTTGGTAAATTTGCGCTTGAATATAATGCATATTGAAATTTCCGACAAAAGGGGGGATTAAATTAATATAAACTCCAAGAAAATTTGCTCAAAAAGTGGTTAAATGAAAAAAAAAAACAATTTATTTATATTTCGCTTAATTGTTTTCTTCCTGTGAAAAACCATTGTAAAAAATATGCTTAAAAAGCTTCAACCAACAATATTCATCAAATCTTGCTTCGATTCATTCCTAGACATCATTCTTCTGCTTGCTTCCTGGCCTCTAATTATTCCTTCTCATTTCTCATGAGTATACACTTTGCCAGAAGCCTCAGTTACTTGTCTCACAAACCTCTCTATGGACTGTCCATGACATGGCCACTTTGGAACTTACATTGGCTCTTCAAAAACTTTCTTATTTCTGATATTTTGAGTTTACAAGTAAGTGGAGGTTCATAAACTTTTTTGACCAGTCTCTGAGTTCCAAAAGGGAAGTTGCATTTGGATTTACTGCAGGTGTTTTCCTAGGCCGAACAGGTAGGTCTTCTGCTGCATCATCGTCTTCATTCCTTAATTCAATTATCTTCTGGACCCCTGCTTTCTTTTCTTTTTTGGTCTTCCGAGCATAAAAGTGTCTGAAGCACCATTTCACTAAATGCGAACCACGATGAACGTTGGATTGTTGGCAAAACAATATCTGATACTGCCTTCTTCTGAGATTTTAGGAGCTTCAATTGATTAAGAAAGTGGCGAGGTGCTTCCACCCGAGAGAATTTTGATTTGATTGTAAACCAGCAGGGATAGTAAACGCCAACAATGTATTCCACAAGCAGCTATAACATCTTCAAGTTGTTGTTGCCTTTAAGGCCATATTTTGAAACCCATATGCGATAAATCCTATTTGCAGTTAACCACCGAGAGTGGCTTACAGAACCAATTTCTAATAATACCATATCAGTTGGATGTAAACATGTCCTTATGGCCTGAGTTATCCTGTAACCATAAGCCTGATTTGAAGAGAGGTCTTTGACAACGATGTCACCCAATGGAACCAAAGGCTCTGGAAAGATATTCTGACAAATAAGGGATTGATTTCTATTTCTGTTGCAGTATCAAGCATTGTTGCCAATCTTACCACTTCCACTTGTTGTTAGATAAAGTTTTCCATCCAATTCTGTGTCAAGTGCAGCAAAGGTAGCTCATTAGTATGAAGGGCACAAAAACCAAACCAGATGAGTTTACCATTCAGCTTTGTTCTCAACCCAATGCATGACTTCTCTTTCCCAACCAGTGTTAACATTCGCTGAGTCACCACCAATAGCCTCCAAACTTTTATCAATGTTGTTTTTCTTTAGAAAATCTACAAGATGGTTAGGGAATAACTTTAGCTGGTTTCCTTTTCGTTAAGTCTTGTCTCTGGAGTAAAATGGCAAAGATACCTTCCACCTGGCTCACTGCAAATATTGTAATGCTCTTCTTTCACAATACTTGGAAACTGATTACTTGAGTTATCTGCTTGTAACAAAACTTTAGTGGAAACTTTGCGTTCATCAAAAGAAGAAGACAATTCAATATTTGCTATCGGCATCGACGCATGAAATTCGTCATCAAGTGATTTCATGACTTTTCTTTTGCCCTTTTTAATTTATTGTGATCAACCACAAGTCTCCTGTCTTCTTCACTAACTAATCCAGCATTCTAAAATAGCATCCAAAAATGAAGCTGTAGCACGTAGACCGACACCATACCTAATACTTTGCAATGCAAACATTGCGCAATTGTAATGTATTATACTGACTTGTACTTGAAGTAGAAGGTACATCAAAATCATCACATAGATTTTGCAAAGGATCTTCAGATTCTTTAGCCGTAATATCAGTTGGCTCTTCATATTTGTCGGAGAAAAGAACTTCATTTGGTTGTAATGTTAACTCTTCCTTCCTTCTTCTTCTTCTTAATGAATCTTCTTGCATCTTCTGCCTTTTAATTTGTCTTCTGTGCTCAGGTAGATCTGGTAATCCAATTTGATGCTGTCCAACAGATCCAACCTTCTCTCTTTGACTATTAATAAACACTAGTTCTTTGACAGGGATCTTCATATCCATAGAACAAGAGCAGGAGATGTGCACTTCATGTTTACAGTCAGCACCACCTGGGCATGGACCCTCAAAATCTAACATAGCTTAATCTCACACTTGCAATTGAGGTGTCAAAGAGCTTGTCTAACGTTGCTATGAGAGCCTCTTTCAATTTCCAGTTTTCCTCTCCACAGTGATATGTTTTTTGGCCTTTTCCCAATTTTCTTCTATCTTCTTCAGGAACTGTGACTCTCGAATTTAAAAATTGGCACCACAAAACAACTGTTTGTAGTTCCCACTTTCCAAGCACTTTTGGATAAATATCCTTTTCAAGAGTGGTTTCTGGGCAATTTCTGACATTCTCTCCACTCTGCTCTCTTAGCAGAAGCCCATATCTTAGAACATCACGTAGAAGTTGCGAGTTCAGAAGGCAGTATTTTCGGGACCAGTTTCCAATGAAATACTCAGTGAGTGGAAGTTACAGTCTTGTTCTTCCTTATTACTAGGCATGGTTCCAATTTCAGATTTTTCAAAGTGGAAGAAACTATTCGTGCATGAAAAAGAAAAACAAGAAAAATTACGTTTATATATGATTATTAAAAAAAATTACATAAAAGGACACTTCAGCTGAACAAAATGAGTATTGCTAGTTTAAAAACTTTACGAAGTGGCATTAAATTTTATTATACCACAGTGTCATACTCAGGTATAACTTATAAGTATTCATTCTAACCATACTACTACGAAGCAAGACTTCACACACAGAAATTAAATGATAAGAAGGCACTTCTTAGAGAAGACAGTTTGCTGCCATTCGAATCATTTACAGTGCAACGTAAAATATCACGAATTTGAAGTATCTATTTACCAAGCAAACCAAATGTAATTGCCAGTTCTTGTAAATATAATTGTGAAACGCTAAACAAAAACACAACTTTTTGACCCTCCTCATTTTTTGAAAAAGCAAGTCAAAAAACTTCCACAACGCCCCCTAAAGACACAACACTAAAAATACAATATATATATATATATAACAGCTATATATTAATACTATATATACTTAATACCATTACTTCATTTTCTAATAATATATATCATAAATATATCATACTAACTATCATAATCACTCTAAAAAAACTATAAACTATAATGAGGTTCGTCCATTAATCTATAGCAATCATATATATAAATATATATCACCTAAATTACCACATTATCAAAAACTAATACAAAAAAAATAATATCCAATATACTATACAATAATACTTGTATTTAACATTATAATATACTAAATATATATATATATACTATAATATTATATATAATAATATACTAAAAATATATATACATACTAAAAATATGGTATATAACATATATATATATCATTTAAAATATAACCTTATCATCATAATATATAACACTACTCAACAATAACCTAAAACATATATATATTACCTTAACAAACACACAATACTAATCAATAATAAACAAAAAACTACTCAACCTAAATAATACACATATATATATATAATACTATACATAAAATTATAATATATAGAATTAACCTGATATCGACAAATTTCTTCCAAATTAATTTTAAAATAAACAATAAGACTCTTATTTAAAGATTCAATTAAAAGGACAATAATAATAATAATAATAATAATAATAATAATAATTAATAATACATTAAATAATAACTAATAATAACTAAATCAATAATAAATATTAAATCATACTAATAATATAACTATCTGGCAACTCCGGTAAACAGTAAAAAAAAAAGTAACTTAATATCTAAAATCTAAAATTTAAATAAATATTAATATACATATTAAATTTAATTAATTATTGGATAATTAAGAATACATGCAATATACAAATATATTAAAAACAAATTTTAATTATATATAGTCTTTTAAAAATAATGAGCAACTTGTACGTATTTGAACATGATTTCGATTCTTAACTAGAGATGTTTAAATTAAAAACTATCTACCATTATAAATATTGCGAGACACCACACTATGTGAATGATGCACGCGAGCAAATAGCAGGCTGCGCCTGCGGATGCAGCCGGTGCGGGCGTGCGGTGTTCCGTAACTCTACATAACGGTTATTAAACGAGTTAGTCTTCTAATGAAAAGGTGCGATGATATGTTTTTTTTCTTGTTTTTTTTTTTTTTAAATAAAAAGGTCAAACCATCACGGGCATAGCCCTATTCTTAGGAGGGGAACTTCTCTAGGTAATTTCTACCTAGGGATTCGGACTAGGATCGAACCCAACGGCCCTGTCATGCACTCGTCGCTCTACTGGATTAAGCCACGTCTCTTAAATGTCCGATTAGCTTAGGATAGCTTGTTATTCTTCTTAGGTTAGGTTTTCCTTAAGTTAAAGGTTTTCAGAAGCTGAAATTTCAACACATACATTTACGTAGTCCAACGACAGCAGTTATATCTTAAGGCACATGCTAAGGGAGCGTTATATCTACAAGCATACTACCGAAAGACAACTTATTCCTAAGGCACCATACTAACGAAGCGTTTAGTTATATCTAAAGCATACTAACGGAAGGCGTTATCACTCTAAGGCATACTAAACAAAGCGTCTACTATAATAAAACCTACTTAATCTAAATTATAGGTTTTTAAGGATTTAAACAAACAACAAACCCCCGCGGGAGAGCTCTTTTATTAGAAGCAGTCATACTAGGGTGGACTATATAATTTTAATTTTAAATTTTAAATATCTAATCCTAATTAAAATGTAATTGGGACCTGGCAGAACGTAAATTAAGGCCGCTACCGATACATAATCGGTGAGAGCGCACAGCCAGTGGCAAGGGCCAACAAGGTCCGATCCCCTACCGAATCCCTTGGCACGGCACAATATACATAAGAAGTTCACCTTCTAGCAATAGGGCCACCGCCCGTGAGCACACCATACAACCCAACAAGCACACCAAACAGACACGCAACAACAACACCAAAAACAACAAAAACAACAAAAACAAAAAACAAACAAATAAAAAAAAACAAACATAACTTGCCAATTTTATCAAAAAAAAAGAAAAAAAAAAGGCTCTTTCGGGTATTTCGGATTTACACTTCATGAAATTCCATAGAACTATGTGGATATGTTTCTAATATTCATATATCACTTACTACATTGTCTAGATACAGTATTATGTTATTAAGAGGTATCGCTTTTTTAAATGGCAAAGGCCAATCGGTGATACAATTTTCAAATTTATCTATCAGAGGTTCTGATGTTGAGGAGTGTGGTTACGTCGCCATATATCGTATATTAGTGTGTCTACATAATTGTTTACATACTATAAAGTCATAGTTAGACTAGTCGAAAATCGTAATATGGCATCATTGCCGTTTGCAGTTGCAGCAAGAATTTTTTTTAGCAAAGAGTTTAATGGTAACTATTTATCTTATTTGATGATTCAACTGTATATTACTTAATCCGTGTTTAACATCAATTTTGAGAAAATTTTAGTCGTTTGTAATTAACCAATTGCTAATGAGAGCTGTGAAGCCGAACACGGGAGAAGGATTTTTCGACCAGCAGCAACTTAATATTTTTTTGACAAATAAAGTCGAAGTGACAACAAAAAAATCGATGGGAAAAATCTTGTTCCGAGTTAGAGTCGGTTTAGTTGTTGGACTACTGTTCCGCTCGTTTACCTCCCTTGCCAGACTTCTTTTGAGAAAACTTGCGGTCGACGGAGTCGCGGACTTTCTTTAAATTTACCTCCCTTGCCGAAAGTTGCGTTTAAAAGTTTGAAGAAGTTCTGGAGAGAGTATTTTGAGAGATCTATTTCTTCTGATTCTCTTTATTAATGTTTATTACTGATTGGAATATCTCAACAGGACAGGTTTATATATTATTTCACTTCGACTTATGCTAAAATTTTGCTCATGGCAAATCTTAGCATAAAAAAAAAAAAAAAAAAAGAATTACGAACATAAATTAAAATTTTTACAAAGGATTATAATGGAGTACTATATATATATATATATATATATATATATATATACTGCTATATCTGCTGCTCTATATATATATATTATATATATGTATGTATGTATATAATATATTATACATATATATGTAATATATGTATATAATATGTATCTTCATAGCTAGTATAACTCATATATAATATAGTATATGTATGTAATAATATGCTTTGTAACAATATATGTATAATAACCATGTATATGTAGCCCAACCAGCATATATACAACTCTTTCAGCAACCATATCCCTTCTTCAACTGCATATATAATATAATAATAATAATATAACAACTTCTAATTATTTTTAATAGCCAACCAGCCTTAACAACATATAATAATATATATAAGCTGAAATAATAACAACAACATATATGCTGTTTGCTGCATATCATATTAAAAAATCTAAGAAAAAATCTGTGGTGATTGAATAAAGCTATTGCAAATTGCGTATATCTAATATAAAATCCCAGATATAAGTTGTTCAGAAAGTTCTGAGAGCTTAGAACGAAAGCTGTTCAGAAAGTGATTAAAAAGTGTTGAAAGAATATTTCTCTGATGAAAAAAAATAAGATTCTTCAATGCAATTAGATGATACTCGTACAACCAAAAGTTTCTTTGACTTTAATGTTATTGTGGAAACTGGAAGTGATGGCAGATTTGAACATATAAAAGTTGATAATTATGATGACAGCAACCTTAGTTTCGATAAATATTAAAGAATTTAAAGAAAAAGCTAAGTAAATAAATATTCACATTTTTTTTTTGCGCATTAAAAAGATAAATAAATGATGTATCAAACACAGCTGAAAGTTTGAAACATTTTTCTCGTATCTCCAATTGAGGTAGAGGTAATATAGACCTATAGAAATATAGGAATATAGAATGTGAGTTGTGCTTTCCATAGACTGAGCATCGCCTTACTCGGAAGTAAATTTCGTACACTCATTCCTTGAATAAGGGATCTTCCCGTGTGCGGTTATATATATATATATATATATATATATATATATATATATATATATATATATATATATATATAAAGAGAATATCTATATTTAATATTACTATATATATATATATATATCTCTTTATGAAGAACTCAATTTCCGTTAAAAGTTAGTGGTTATAAAATGGAAAATTAATGCTTAAAATCCATTATTTTTTAACAAAACTCTTTCCTGAGATCTAGTTTTTGTTTTGTTATTCTTACCATTCGGATGGTAGTTTGAATCACTAAAATGGTCCCTGTAATCTCTTTAATGCCAAGTACCAACAGTACAATCAGTAATTTAACGTTGAATAATAAATAAATAATTCAATTCAATTGAAAAAAAAATTTAAATTAGAGAATTTACAATTTAAACGTTTAATAACTCGATGCACACAGTTATGTTAATATACTAATTCAAAATATTTTACATTCAATCTTTTACCCAATAAATAATACCAAACAGAGATTATTTTACCTATTATAAATGCATTTACAGAACACATTACGATGTTGTGTTTTGAGCCGAATACAATACCTGACATTCTAATATTTCATAATTGTTGCTGACAAAAATATATGATTCAAACAACAACAATAATAATACAATAGTACAATACCACACAATGATGATGATAATACTACTACTACTACTACTACTACTACTACTAATAATAATAATAATAATAATAATAATAATAATAATAATAATAATAATAATAATAATAATAATAATAATAATAATAATAATAATAATAATAATAATAATAATAATAATAATAATGTATTAATAATAATAATAATGTAATAGTAGTGCAGGAAACAACAGCATATATGTATATATATGTAATAATATATATATAATAATCTTCCTTTATGTATATAATATATATATATATATATATATATATATATATATAACAATAATATATATATATATACTATTCAACTATATATAATAATAATATATATATAAATATAACCATACATATATAACAATAACCATAGCATAATATGTAATATAATAATATATATACACTCATATATAACATAATAATAATAACCTTTATAATAACACCTTTCACTAACTAACTGCTGTATATATGCTATATGTATGTAACAATAATATATATACATGCTATGCTCTTCATATATAACTGTGTAACACCAATAATATATGTGATATATATATATATATATATATATATCATATATATATATATATATATATTGTAACAAGATTGAAAAATACCTCCTTGTTACATAAAGTGAATTTCACGCCAAAATTAAAAAAAAGTAGAAAAACAATGATTGAGAATATTTATTAACCACACAAAATACGAATTACAAAATAGCTCTCAGTCAATATTAAATAAGTACAAAATTATCAACTTCGCTAATGGAGTAATATTTTAATGTGTTTAACACGTAAAACAACTAAGCGATCAACTTATATAAATATGAGATAAAGTGTTAATATAATTCTAATTTCAAACTAACCAGTGGATCGGTGGAATTCTCTAGTTATATCCTACAACAACTTATTTCCAAGAAACTCTACGGAAGAGTTGGAGGAGCGGAAGAGCTCTAATAGAAGACTCTAAAAGCTCCACATGAGAGCTGAGAAGAGAAGGAGCTCAAGAATTCCTTGGAAGAATAATGAAACTCTACAAGAGAGTTAAGAAGAGAAGGATCACAAGAACTCCTTAGAAGAATTTTGAGACTCTACAAGAGAATTGGAGGGGCAGAAGAGCTCTAATACAGCATACTAAGAAACTCTACAGAAGAGTTGCTTAAAAGAACAAAAGAACTCCATTAGAAAATATCGTGAAACTCAACAAGACAGTTAATTGTTGGAGTCTGAGAACTTCACAGATCATCACGGGAAGTGCAAGAAAAACTTTATTATTTGTAAATACTCCTAGGTATTAATTAAGAGTATCTCATGAATTGTCACGTATTTATTGATACCCACGTCTTGTTAATATATATATATATATATATATATATATATATATATATATAACATTAGTAATATATATATATATGCTATACTATGGCTATTCTTCTTCAACATATATGTATGTGGCGTAATATGTAATAATATTATAATAACAATAATATAATAATAGCAATAATTATTAAACCAATATATATAATAATATAATATAATATATATATAATAATAACAACTTCTAACTGTATGCGCTATTCTTCTTTATATGCTCTATAGCAATAAAAGATTCGTGCTTCAAAAAATTGTGCAAAAAGTGAACGCCATAATATATGCCAACTATAGCTAACAGCAACCAGCAGCAACCATTAGCAACCAGCCGGCAACTGTAACAATAACGCCATGTAGCCGCGCCCAACTATTCCCAGCGCCAACTGCTGCAACCAATAATATATAACAACAATGGCAATAACCGCCGCGTAACAGCCAACAATAATATGTATATATAAAAACACTACATTTCACATTTTATTGAGAGAATGGGTTTTGAACCATACCCTCCCTGATGGTAAAGCAGGTGTGTTACCACGCGACCACGATAAGTTAAAAAGAAATCCACCATTTACTTCTGAAAGATTACTTCTTCCCAGAAGAATAAGGTACCGTCAATCTGACAGTTACCTTTGGCAGATCTGCCCTCTCACACTCGGGTCATGGGTCATACAGGGTTAAGTGATAGTATAATTCGGGATCCATATCGTATTACAGTATTCATGCTAAGTAAATACGCATTATTATATATGTATATATAAAATCCCTATATTTCACTCTCAATAAAAAGTGAAATATAGGGATTTTATATATACAAATATAAACATGCGTATTTATACAATATGAATCCCGAATTATACTTTCACTTAGCCCTGTGTGACCCCTGACCCAAGTGTGAGCGGGGAGATCTGCCAAAGGTGACTGTCAGATTGACGGTACCTTATTCTTCTGGGAAGAAGTAATCTTGGGTTTGATTTTCTTTTAGCTCATCGTGGTCGGGTGGTAACACACCTGATTTACCATCAGGGAGGGTGTGGTTCAAAACCCATACTCTCAATAAAAAGTGAAATATAGGGATTTTATATATACATATATAAACATGCGTATTTACTTAGCATGAATTCTATGACACAATATGGATCCCGAATTATACTTTCGCCTAACACTGTGTGACCCCTGACCCAAGTGTGAGCGGGGAGATCTGCCAAAGGTGACTGTCAGATTGATGGTACCTTATTCTTCTGGGAAGAAGTAATCTTTCAGAAGTAAATGGAAGGTTTCCTTTTAGTTCACCGTCGTCGGGTGGTAACATACCTGTTTTACCATCAGGGAGGGTGTGGTTCAAAACCCATATTCCCAATAAAAAGTGAGATATAGGGATTAAATATATACACATATAAACATGCGAATTTACTTAGCATGAATTTTATAATACAATATGGATCCCGAATTACATACTCACTTACCCTGTGTGACCCCTGACCCGAGTGTGAGCGGGGAGATCTGCCAAAGGTGACTGTCAGAATGACGGTACCTTATTCTTCTGGAAAGAAGTAATCTTTCAGAAGTAAATGGCTGGTTTATTTTTAACTCATCGTGGTCGGGTGGTAACACACCTGCTTTACCATCAGGGTGAGTGTGGTTCAAAAACCCATACTCGCAATAAAAAGTGAAATATAGGGATTTTATATATATATATATATATATATATATATATATATATATATATATATATATATAACTAAATATATATATAAAACACACATCGATATCTATCTATATATATATATATATGCTGGTTATATGACATATAGCCAATAATATATAACCAATATGCAATATCAACTATATATTCTTCAATATATGTAATAACATATATAGCTAATAACTAATAATATATATACTCCCATATATATGTAATATATGTATATATCTTTATATATATAATATAATATATAGCTATATGTATATATATAATAATAACTAATAATATATATATGTATAATAATATATATAATAATATAATATATATATATAACTAACTTAATAATATATAATATACTAACTATATATAACTATGTATATAACTGTAATAACAATATTAATTAACAATATGGCATATATATATGTATATATATGTATAATAACTATAATAATAATAATACTATATATATATAATAATAATATATATATATATATATATATAAATAATATAATATATAACCTCATATATATACTGCAATTTATATTTATATATATATATATATATATGCCTATATATACTGCTGCTCTTATATATATATATATATATATATATATATATATATATTTATATATACAGCGCCCACAAAGATCTTCAAAACTTTGATTGCTCAATAGAAAAAATATTATT